>MEIZ01000230.1:21800-69379 GCA_001723225.1 Globodera ellingtonae | reverse complement strand
GGATTTAAGAAGCGCCCTGGCGGATTTAAGAAGCGCCCTGGCGGATTTAAGAAGCGCCCTGGCGGATTTAAGAAGCGCCCTGGCGGATTTAAGAAACGCCCATGGTGGCGGAATTTAAGAAACGACCTAGCACCCTTCATGTCCTTCAATTCCAATTCAATTTGCTTGATCTTTTCCTGCAAATACTAAATTAAAATTGTTTACATTTAAATTGAAATTTAAAAATTTTATATTGGACCAGACAGAAACAGTAAAAATCATCCTTGATCAAAAACAACTCACTTCCAATTGGTCGAGAAATGCGGTATTTGAAGCTTGCACAAAAAGCCTGAAATTTTTATAAACATAAATATTTAATTGACTAATTCAAAAATCATAAAAATAACATTTTTTCAATTCTATGTATTGGACAATCAAAACGCCAAAATCCGCAATCAATCTCCCAAAAAACCTAAAAAATATTTATTTTTAAATGCAGAAAAACATATTTAAACTTAAAACCAAATATAAACGACGAATAAATAAAAAGATTGTGGTTGAGAATCGTTTATTGCTGCTATATAAATTACCAGAACATTCAATGAATTAATTCATTTTATAATTCCTTCTTTCCCATTAGCGTACAAAAATAAATAAAAAATGTTTAGCCAATAAGTTTTGTGATTCTAAACATAAGAAAAAAATGCTCACCGAGAATTCTTTTATTTACACTTAATAGCGCCTAATTGCTTTAGAAATGCTTTTTAAAAACTTTATATTTGTCTTCATCAAATTGTTGTTTTTTTGCCAAAATCGGGCACGTAAGTCTTAATAATTTAATTTAAATTAACAATCAAAATGCCGTTGAATATTGCAGGTGTCTTCTTGTGAGAAGACGCTATTTTACAATGGATGTTGCGTATGTTGCGGTACCTCCTCTTTGTTTGGTTGTCCTAAACCGTTCGAGCCGCCAAACTGCAACATTTTCGACCACGACTGTGTGGCATGCAATTACATCTACAACAAAACRAACGAATGCAGTGAGCGCGTGCAATGCAGTTGTTACTATTGTTGCGACCTGCAGTACGCCGAAAGTTGTCCCGACGGATGTGCTGATTGTGTTAAGGAGGGGCAGGGCGGTTGTCCGGAGAACTCGGCGTCCATTGGGTACGGTTTGAGAATGAATGAGTCAACACATTTTTTCACATTTTAATTGATTTTTAAATAGCAACTCTTCATACTCAATGCTGGAAACGGAAGCAAAGGCATGGGAACACTTTGGCATGGTATTTATTTGACAACAACAGAAATTATTGATTTTGTTGTGTTGGA
The DNA here is from genome assembly GCA_001723225.1 of Globodera ellingtonae. Taxonomy (NCBI): domain Eukaryota; kingdom Metazoa; phylum Nematoda; class Chromadorea; order Rhabditida; family Heteroderidae; genus Globodera; species Globodera ellingtonae. Next base: position 68,068 of record MEIZ01000230.1, on the reverse strand, counting down.
TAATCAATTATTGATTAGATCGATGTTGACAAAAACGGAAGGATTTCGTTGAATGAAGCCATCGATCATTTGGAGACAAAACTCAAAAATGGCACAATGGGCAAAAATCTTGCCAAGAACGTGTCCTGGTTTGCCGAGATGGACAGCAATGGCAACAATCAAATTGAACCCGGGGAGTTCGATCGATCGCTTATTAAGTCAACAACAATCGGACGAGCGGCCGAATGAATGAAGGAAGGAAATGCCATTAAAAACAATGTGAAAAACAACTGTAGAAAAGTGTCAAGTGTAAATTTTTGCACTCATCTTTGGAAATTATTAATTTATTTTAATTTAATTGAAACTTTTTATTTACTTTGATTTTTGGCATTTTCTAATTGCAGTCAAATTCTTCTTGTAGAATGGCCAGCAGCAGAACATCGACGCTACGGGCATAAATGGTGCCATAATGGACCTTTTAATTTTTAACAAAAAATTCTCGTTTTAAAGCAATAACGGCACTGTATGAAGCTATTGAAAATGGATATTGGGGAAATTATGGAACTTCTGGCTCTGCATATTATTAAAATGAATGGTTAAAGAAAGAACCCTGGGGCGCCATATTTTCAAGAAACAAATAAACGGAAATAATAAAATCAATTTTGGGTTCTACAATAAAAATAGCGACTTTTGCGGATTTGACTCATTGATTTTGACAGAAAAAAGGGCAAATCGTCCAGAAATTGCTAAAAATTTGTGTAAAAATTGCAATTTTTTCTGAAAATAGGTTGAACAAGAGAGCCCAATGCTCTAATGGACCCCTGCTGCCAAAAAAAGGCCCGGATCCATAATTCCGGCAAAATTACCGGACCAAATATAAATAGTTGGGAAAATATTTGGAATATTTGTACAAATATTAAACCAAAACGGGGCAAAACCATTTTCGCGTTTCAAGTAAAAAAATAGCAATAATTGACCAAATTTTTGACGATTTGCCGAAATTGGTGTCGATAAGGGATGTAAGTTTGTGGATTTGTTTTTCTCGAAATAATTAACAAATTCTAAAACAAAGAAAAAACGACAAAATACGACCGAAGAAACTCTCAACAGCAACATCCCATAAATCCCCTCGGTTTTTTTCTAAATGCCATCGGCGGCAATGTTAAATTTGAACTTCGGGCCAAAATTCGCTTCAATTTTGGCGCCAGAGTCTGACAACGTAACGCATGGAAACAAATCGGCGCCAAAATCGACACACAAACCGGCAGTTTCTGGAACAAAGAAATGAATAAAAAATAATATGCATCAAATTGTCAAAACTTAAATAAAATTTTGCACTATTTTATTCTTTTTCATTCTCACCCAAACGTTGTCCATTTTTTGTGTAAATAATTTGGCGATTTGCCAAATTGACGCCGCAGCCGATGACGTCACCGACAACAAATTTGGGCTTTCCTTCGATGTACGGACGTCGATTCCAGTTGTGGGAACATCCCGCAACCGCGTGACCCCAAAACTGGCCATTGCTTTGGTATGCATAAGTTCCTTCGTAACGTCCAACCCAAACGTCCAATTGCATTTGTTTGGTCCCAAGTCCAATGAAAATGCCGCTAAATATAATTTTTTAAAGAAATCTGAAGCATTTCAAAGGTCAACTATTATTTATTTAACTTACTCTCCTTTCTCCAAGATGATAATGGTCACTTCGTAGTAGAAAATGCCGAGTTTTCCTATTGGAATTGGCCGTTCGGTGAGGACAGAGCGATACACTGAGAAGTTAATGCAAAAAAAAATTTGTGAACTTTTCACATAAACCGTTTAATCAAATCACTTTAACAGAATATACCTACCCAAACCCCCTCCATTAGGTTGGGCAATCAATCGAGCGGGTTCAATGAGCGTGAGGTTCTTGTGACATGCAGCGGAATCCCATCGATTTTGAAGGGTTAGCACTAAGAAAATATAATTTTATTTTCAAAATATTAAATAACATTTCGCTTTTGTTTAGGTCAATGAATAAAAGTGGCACTTTTTGAGTAGTTTTAAAAACGGCTGAAATTTATGATGTTCCTACATGCAATAAATGCATATCAGGGATGGGCGCCGACGGCCTCAGAAATTTCGGAAATCGGAATTCCGAGGCCTAAAAAAATTTCGGAAATCGGAATTCCGGGGTCTCAAAATTTTTTGGAAATCGGAATTCCGACCCCAAAAAAGTCGGAAATCGGAAGTCGGAAAAATTCTTTTAACAAAATTGGACTATTTTCAAAAAAATTTTCTCGGCTGCGCCTATCGGCACCGCCGATACCTTCCTCTTCCCGCCCAACAAAATAATTTTTGTAAATCGAGCGCAAAAAAAAAAGAAGTAAAATTTCCAAATTGTCATCAAAAGCTTTTTAATTGGGACAAATTTTAAAAAGTTTTAAAAATTGTTCCATCACAAATTAACATATAGATGTTAACAGAAAATCGGGAAAATCATTTACACATCAGAGATCTGAACCAAACCTATCACTCAACTCCCAACCACTCACCACTAAACCACCATCAATGTAAATCTCGCTCAAAAATTCACTTTTAGGGGTTTAATTTTTATCCCGGTTAATCCCGGTCCAAACGCACTAGGGAGATGCGGGGGCCCGGCGGTGCCGATATGCGCCGCCGGGAAAATTTTATGATTTTAACGAAATTTGTTAACAAAATTGTTCCAAAAATTATCGATTTTTCCGAAAATTTCCGATTTTTTGCTCCAAATTTCGGAAATCGGAACTCGGAATTCCGGGGTCTCAAAAATTTTCGGAACTCGGAAATCGGAATTCCGACCCCAAAAATGTCGGAAATCGGAATTCCGCCCATCCCTGATGCATATGAGTAGAGCACGTTGATAGGTAAGTTGTAAAAATTCACGTCTTCTCTTTAGCCCTACCCGATTTGAACGCGGCACGTCCATTAGTTGAAAATTGGAGCTGGTAAGGCTCGGACAGAGCGCGTTCCGGACGCAAATAATGCCGCAAAATGCTGACCAGCTCGGCATCCGTCAACACTCCGGACGGAACTGTCAAAAGCGACCGTATTTAATCCAAAAGAAATGAACCCCAAAAAGATGTCCAACCAATATCCTCAAAGTCCTCTTGTGAAATGAGCGGAAAACGAATTTTGAAAAGTGCCGGGCCGAGCATTGCGCGTCTATTCGCCGCCGAAGGCTCTTTCCCATTTTGACGGCATTTTTCGTCCGCCCAGCTAAGTGCCTAATTAAAAACAAATTAAAATAATTTTAATTTGTTTTAATTATTTTTTATAGATTTACGGCATTCCAAATTGCAATTTCTTCGCTGATCACCAATTCGTCACGGTCCAGAATCTCACACAATAATTTTTGATCAATTTGCAAAAACTCATCCGAGAGGATCAAAGCGTCCGCATTCCTGTCGATGTAATCCAAACACCGGCGAGCAAAGTCCCAAAATAATAAAATAATTAATTATGGTTTTTAAAAAAAGACAATAAAATTAATTTAGAATTAAAAATCAAATATAATTTGTCCACCCCCCCCCCCCACCTCTTCTCCAAGAAGGCAAGTCTGGACAAACGCGCAAAAAACATTGCTCAGCTCCGGTATGGGAATGTTCAGACACGAATTGACAAGTTCAGGAAGATTATATTTTTTAGCTTAAATTAAAAACAGAAAATGTAAAATCGATAAAAATTTTATGACCGGCATAAAGCACAGCGATTGCATTGTCCCCGTTCAGCCCGCTCACATCGTCCGCATAAATAAAGCTGAGCATCGCCTTGAACGCCCCCACCTCCACGTCGGGCACCTCCACGGGTTTAGTCCCTTCCGAAGGGTCTAAAAAATTCGTTAATTAAAAATTTGTTAATTATTTTGGAAAATATCGGTCATACCGCCCTGAGCCCAAATCGAACGAAATATATATCTATCGACTCCACTCGATCTGCAATGTAAGAATCCGACAAAAATTTTGTTGGGCAACCATTCCCTGAAGAGTTACAGACCCGGGACTGAAGTGTCTTTTGACTGGGGACTCAGTTCGGGCCGTTACACGGCCTTTCATTATTATATCCGGTTTTTGTTACTTAAAGTCTTTTTCCTTAATTTTCAAGTTTTTAAACCTGTTTAAAAACCGCTTTAAATTCTCTTTTTTTTCTATCAACTAATTCCTAATTTTAAGCCAATTAATCAGTGGACAACTGAGTCCCCAGTCAAAAGACACTTCAGTCCCGGGTCTGTAACTCTTCAGGGAATGGTTGCCCAACTAAAATTTTTTTCGGATTCTTACATTGCAGATCGAGTGGAGTCGATAGATATATATTTCGTTCGGTTTTGAGTCTGGACCGTATGAACGATGTTTACCATTAATTTTTTCGGCTTTACCCCTATTTTGGGCATCAAAAGGAAACATTGCCTCAAAAACGTCGGAGACCGTCATCAGGATCAATTTATGTGCTGGCAGAAGCTTAACAAAATTAATAATTGAAATATCATTAAATCAAATTTCACTATTTTTCAGAACTCGCCTCTTTTTCGTCTCCCACCAAAAAGTGAACGTCCGCCCCATTGCCCGTGTCCAGCAAATGCTTCATACGGCCGACCACAGAATTTGGGTTTGACATTTCACAAAATTAAATTTTTTTAAAAGCGTCTGGAAAAAATAGAAATTAACCTTTTGCCCGCAGAAATGCAATTAAAAATGGAAAACGCTCTTCTAAAACCCAAAAGCTTCTAACTGAAGTCGGATTTGTTCTAACTGGGTGAGTATACTTATTCATCCACAATTATATTGGTTTCAATAAGTTATCAAAAAAAACGGGTCAACGGCGAAAGAGAACGAATGAAAATGAACAAAAGAAGGGAAAGTTTTTGTGTGTTGAAATGTCATAATCAATAATTCGATCGATGATGAGAGAAAGAAAGGAAATGGGAGGTTTTGAAAAAAGTCAATCTTTAGGGGTGCATTTCTGGATTTTATTGCATTTTTCTTAAAGAATTTTCCATAAGAAAATTTTTTCCAAAATCAGTTTGGGATCAAATTTTTGAATTTTTTGATGGAATTTGTAAAGAAATTGGTCCAAAACCTACAAATTTTGCAAACCAAAGGTTTCCACTATGGTTTTTCTCAAAAAAATTTTCGCCAGTTGAAGTATGGAAATTTTGTGGAAAAAGTGAAGAATTTTCGAGATAGATGAACATATCGCCAAACAATTGAAAATTAATGTCGCCATCTCTAATAATGTCGCCCTTTCTGAGGAGATTGAAAAATAATGTCGCCGGTGGAATTACAAGAGGTAATACGGTATACCAATCACTTTGTCTCGACGAGTTAAGTTAGGAAAAATAGGTCAAAATTTTAGGAAAAATGTTTGAACCGGTTTTGAACCACTTAAACATGGCCAAAATGGGTATTTTTCAAATTTGGTATGAATCGACAGCTCCCGACGAGATAAATCTATCTAGGTGTGAAGCAAGTCCATCAGATGCCATTTGCATACCGGCCGACTAAGTCCCAGTGTAAAAGTGATATTTCAGTACCATTAAGAAACACACAAGTGATTGACCGCGCTTCCGATCCGAGTGCCGAATGGTCCGAGTATCGAATAGTGCAAAACATATCCGAGTGCCGAACGTTCCAGTGCCGAAAAGTCTGAGTGCCGAATAGAACAGATACTGTCCGAGTACCGAATAGAACAAAAAATGTCCGTGTCGAAATTCTGAGTGTCAAATAGTGTCGAACCGAATCCAGACCGTCCGAATCCAGACCCAGCCAAAATCGGTCCGAATCCAGGACCAAGCAATCTTTATTCAACAATAAAAATCTGGGCAGTTTTTAAAGAAAATTAGTTAGTTAATTAGTACGTACATATTTATAGGGACCTGGGCCAGCGTTATGTCGTGAAAGTCCAGGAACCGGCTCGTCGTCATCCACTGAGCCAAAGGCAATAACCAGGGAAGCCAGAATGTCCGTGCTCCACGTACAATTTTGAAGTTTTTGGTTGTAAATAGAGCTGTTGAGACTTGAAATTTACCGAGACTCGAGACCGAGACCGAGAAATGACACCGAGACTCGAGATCGAGAAATGACACCGCGACTCGAGATCGAGAAATGACACCGCGAAGCCACGGATAGCGATGGGGACACCGGGTTAATAGCCGCTTCTTTCAATGGGAATGCGGACGTGGTTCGCTTTTTGCTGTCGAAAAACACGCGCTTTGATAGAACCATTGACGAAGGAGAGGGAATTTGTTGTGTCCCCGCACAATTTCTCCCGGATTTGGGCTTCGAACTTTTAAACGTGTTTATTGAACACAATAAAAGTTGGTTATGTGAGTACTGAGGAAAAGAGAAAGTCGTTTAAATTTTAAAGGATTATTTGCTGGCACTCTACCAATCAGAAAATTAAATAAAAAATTCATAATAAGGCAATAAACGAATATTTTTGTTTTTTATGATTCATCTTTGTTGTGCGCAATAAATATTTTTAATCCTTTAATTTTAAAATTTATTCAGGATTTTCGCCTCTTTTTCTTGCGGCAAGGCAAGGGCATTTGGATGTGTGCAAAGTGTTAATCGCCAAAGGCGCTGATGTCACCCGGGAGTCTGTGAACGGCTTCTCGCCGTGGTTGGAAGCGTGCGCGAAAGGCCATTTATGCATTGGTCACTATTTCAAAATTAATATTTTGGCCGTTCTATGAAACATTTCGAATGCCGAAAACTGTAATTCGCCCATAAATTTTGTGAATTTTTTAATTGCAGTCAAATTCTTTGTGGACAAGGGTCAGGACGTCGAATTTTCGTATAGCGACGGCGTCACCGGATTGATGTTCGCATCTCGTGAAGGGAGGACAAATGTTGTGCACTTTTTGCTCTCAAAGGGCGCGCGGACTGATCGGACCGATGCCAAAGGTGAGGGAATGGACTAATTTTGACCGTTAATAGAAAATTCTTTGTTTAAGGATTCACGGCACTGGACAAAGCTGTTGAAAATGGATATGGGGAATTATATTAATTCTTTCTCTGCATTGAATCACGTGAAACTGAAGAATTTTGACTTTCTTTAAATCTTTTGACAAGAAAATGAAAGATATTTTAAAATTCTTTTGACTGCATGATGAATTCACTTTTGTGGAATATAAGTCTGTGAATGGTTCGAGATAATTAAATTTTCAAAAATCATCTAAGATGATGTCATATGGCAAAACAGCGTCGCCGGGAATTATCGTGCAAACAATTTCACAATTTTTCCTATTTCTTCTTGAACTTGAAAAAGAATGAAAATGTAATGATGCAATTCCAGTTTCGAATAGAAATTCCACGTAGATCAAGTGGGTTAAACTGATGTCAATATGCCGTGTTCAAGTTTACACAACTTTTTAGCAATGCAATGAACGTAAAAACGCAATCCTTTTTTGGAATTGGACGTTCGGCGAGCACAGAGCAATATTCCTCAAATTGATTTTTTCAGAAATTTACCCCAATTTTTCGTATTTTGGGGTCTTCGAATCTCTATGAAGGAAGTGTCTGATCAACTTGATGTAGGTGTTTTTTTGATCAGCATCAAAATTTGACCTTATATGATTTTTATGGATTTTGGGCCAATGTATAAGGCCTTTTTATCCACCCGCGTTAAACATAAGACCACTAGGAAATGGGGTTGGTGACCATTGCGCAACTTTATTGTGAGAAGCATTCTTGCAAAAGTTGAATGAATGGTACCGTTGGAAAGCTGACAAAAAATTCTCTAAAATGTGAAGAAAATTTCCCATCCAATTTATTTATTTTTACTGTGTTCCACTTTTGCCTCTGGGATGTGTTAAACATATGGTCATTATGTCGGTTGTTCGGTTGAAAGCCCCAAGAGAACCATTCATACACAATCAATGGGAGGCGTGGGCACGGAATCGGATATATCCGGATAGGACGGATATGGTTTCGGAAAGTCACGGATACGGACGGATTACGGAGGAGATGAGATTTTGAGGACGGACGGATAAGATACGAAATTCGTATCCGTGCCCAATCCTGGTCAATGGAATTTCGTCATTTATTTGTTGTTTACTATGGAGGCCTTCCCCCTCACTTCCCTCACTTTTGATCCATTATTTTCGGCCATTCATTTTGTTGTTCAGTCCAATTGGAGAGTTAGTTCGTTTTTTTACTTCTTGATAAAATAATCATATAAAAAAGGTTGAAGCAATCCAATTTTTTTATAAGCAATTTCCTATCTGAGTAGAGCAACTTTGCTGCTGGGCCAATTCTTGGGGCGCATTAACTACTTTTTATATGACTTTTTTATCAAGAGGTCAAAAAGCGAACGTAATTAAGCATTGACCTAGTAATTAAATACAAAACCGTCTATTTTAGCATCTGTCAAAACCAGGCCCAGAATTATAGCCACAATGGCTAATATCTATGACGAATTTATTATTGTTGAGGAAAAATCGGCCATGGACTTTACATTTCAAAGTAAATGTACGGCTGGGTGTAATGAGACTTGTTTATGCGTTCACATCAATTCGCAATTCACTGATCTGACTGCGTTTGCATCGCTGTAATTATATGTCAGTTTCCGACGCTTATTTTTACCGTTTTAGCGAGTTTAAGACGGTGAACGATTGGCACCGTTTGTATATCAAGGACATTGCTTCACATTCAACGAATGCGTCGGGGCCGTTGGCACAAATTGTTTCATGGAAATGGATTGGAGCAACACAAAAAATTGAAACTGTGAATAATTTTTTCTGGTACGGGAGATAGTTTAGGTCTGGGCCTTGTGAAACACTTCAAAATCAGGTTCTGCATCTGTAAATCAAATAGCCTGATAAAATCAGGCATAAGCAGAAGTCGTATCTCTCCTTATTTATAGAATTTGTCCTTATTTCAGGCCTTTGTCCTTATTTTCAAAATTAGATTTCCAGCCTCTTCCGCGTCTGATCAACTTTCCCCACACTGGAACTTTTTTCCTATTAATTTATTACTGTATTTAGAACGGTACACTCAACAGAGGCGAAACAACTGAGATCTTTTCCTACTATCCAACTTCCTTTGTTATCAGAATCCTCAAAAAGCGAAAAGTGATCGAGAAGTGAGATATTTTTTCAAAATTCCGCGAATACAATTTTTGTATTTTTCTAGCCCGTGTCCACCGTTTAACTCTCCGGACGATGATTTGACCGTCCAAATTGGCGCCCGTCAGGTTACTGTGTCGGCCAGTAAGTTGATGACAGTCTCGCCGGTGATCGAACGGATGCTCAGCGTGGAGATGAAAGAGAAGCAGCAGCGGACGCTTAATCTGGACGGCCATGATATCACGATGGAGCAGTTAATGCAATTCCTGGAGACCATCAATGACCATCTTCGACACGGGCGAACTCATCCAAATCGTGAGAAGACACGGTGAAAATGAGATTTCCAATTTCTTTGACAAATTCAGCAACAAATGTGCTCGTCCTGCTCAAGTTGGCCGATTACTTCCAGATCGATTGGCTGAAGGAGCGCTGTGACGCTCATCTGATCAGCTGCGTGGAGATTCCGCTGATCGAACGTTTTCTTCTCATCGAGCGCTATCGGCTCAACATTTTGAAGGTGGATTTTAGAGCTATATGTTAGAACGAGGATAAGTTTTATAGTTTTGCTTTTAGCTGATTTTTTAGCCCAACTAAGCGGTGAAAGTTTTGCGCGAATTTAGAATTTCTTCCTGCGTTGTTTGAATGTCGCCAATTTGAAGGAGTTTATGAAGGCAAATCATGAACAGCTTTCGCCTTCCATTAGCAAAGAGTTTTTGTTTCAGCTGGCCATTCGACAGTAGAAAGGCGCAGTTTTTAATGAGAATTTTTTTGAAATTCAATCGATATATTGTCTTGTCTTATCATTTTTTATAATTTTATCCAGCCCCTTTGGGGTTATTGTTGAGAAAAAAGCATAAAATATAATGCAACCCAAATGGCTTCCAAAAGCAGTAGAGAGGAGGCAGGCGCCGAAGTGCTATAAATTAAATTCGTAACTTCTCATATTCGACGCAATGGTCACTAGTGTTCGGCAAATGGCTACGATCGATAAACAATACGATATTTCGATAAATTATCGTTATCGAAAATTATCGAAGTATTAGGATTTTCTTCGATCGATAAACGATACGATATTTCGATAAATTATCGTTATCGAAAATTATCGAAGTATTAGGATTTTCTTCGATCGATAAACGATACGATATTTCGATAAATTATCGTTATCGAAAATTATCGAAGTATTAGGATTTTCTTCGATCGATAAACGATACGATATTTCGATAAATTATCGTTATCGAAAATTATCGAAGTATTAGGATTTTCTTCGATCGATAAACGATACGATATTTCGATAAATTATCGTTATCGAAAATTATCGAAGTATTAGGATTTTCTTCGATCGATAAACGATACGATATTTCGATAAATTATCGTTATCGAAAATTATCGAAGTATTAGGATTTTCTTCGATCGATAAACGATACGATATTTCGATAAATTATCGTTATCGAAAATTATCGAAGTATTAGGATTTTCTTCGATCGATAAACGATACGATATTTCGATAAATTATCGTTATCGAAAAATATCGAAAAAAAAGTTCGATTATCGCGATAAATATCGAAGTAATCCTTTTTTTCACTTAACGTTTAAAAAAATGCAATAAAACAATCAATATTTATAGTTCAATGCCGGTAATGCTTTGTTAAGGAAGATCAGCGTTTTTATATTAAAATTAGAGTTGGCCGGGATCGGGATTTTTGGTAAAAACCGGGATCGGGATTAATCAGGATTGACAACAGCAAATTTTTTTTTGTTATGGTCGATGAAGACAAATTTTTTTTTATTATTATTAAAAATATTTTTCTTATTTTCTTCAACTTCTATTCCCTCATCCACCATAAATTTTTTTGAGATTCTGATTAACTTTTTGGAGGGGAGCGGGAGTCGGCGGTGCCGATAGGCGCCGCCGGGAAAATTTTCTAAGTCGAACAATATTTGTTAAAAAAATTGGTCCAAAAATTAGGAATGTTGCAAAACAAAGCCCTCCCCTTCCTATGGTTTTTTGATTTCGTCCAACCAAAAGATGAAATGAAACTTGTGATTTGTCATCTAAATTTGTTTTAAAAATTGAAAAAAGTTAAAAGATTTTTTAGAATTGTTTACACTATCGTAAATGTTCAGAAAAAATAATTTGTCGTGCCGAACACTAATGGTCACCGACACTTTGACAATAAAGAAATGCCAATACGAATATAATTTTTTTTCCCATTTTGAATGTGCGTGTCAAAGTGAAATTGTTCAAATATGCGGCCCAGACATTTGCGGCTTACTCTCGACGTCTGGCTCTCTCTTTTTCAAATGCTATTTCTTCAAATGTAAAATTTGGTCGCCTAACGCTATTCTTCAAAAATAAAATGTTCCAAAAAGTAAACTAAAATAATTTTAGATAGGGTGCGTTGATGATCAAATTACTCTCGATGTCTGGCTCTCTCTTTTTCAAATGCTATTTCTTCAAATGCCAACCCAACCGTACATTAATGGCATTTTTTTGGTGCCAAGTCCAATGGAAATACCGCTAAATATAAATTTTCAAGCTTTTTCCTTTCTCCAAGATGGTCGCTTCGTAGTAGAAAATGCCCAACTCCGAATTGGCCGTTTAGCGATGACAGAGCGATCTGCTGAAAAATACGCTGATTCATTAAATTGTAAACTTTACATAAACCTTTTTAATCAATTAAATTGTAAACTTTACATAAACCTTTTTAATCAATTAAATTGTAAACTTTACATAAACCTTTTTAATCAATTAAATTGTAAACTTTACATAAACCTTTTTAATCAATTAAATTGTAAACTCTTTGCATAACCTTTTTAATCAATTAAATTGTAAATAAATTGTAAACTCTTTACATAAATACATAAACCTTTTTAATCAATTAAATTAACTTTTACATAAACCTTTTTAATCAATTAAATTGTAAACTCTTTACAAAACCGTTTAAATCAAATCACTTTAACAGAATAACAGTGATTTCGACAATCAATCGGTTGGGCTCAAAGAGTTTGAGCTCCCGGTGGCATGCAGCGGAATCCAATCGATTTTGAAGGGTTAGTCCTAATAAAATATTATTTTTAGTTTTTCAAAGTATTAAAGCTCAAACTGTGCCTAAAAGAAATGAATTTCCGAATTCTTAACAAATTTTAAACCGAAATTACCCATTTCTCTCAACGCGCCAACTGTCTTCTGCAAGTCGCTAATGTTCTGTTGCTGTTCTTTCTGATACTTCTCCATCTTGATGACTTTTTCCTGCAGAGCCTTCAGCTGTTCTAATTCGGCAAATTTGTTAGCATTCGACAGTTTCTGCTCCTCCAATTCGGCGACCATTTTGCGTAAGAGTTCTTCCTGATCACCCCTTTGCTTGTGTTCCAAGCCGCCGTTTGTCGTTTGGACTCGGGAAAACTGATCAATGGAAACAAGCTTCTGCTGATCCTCATTTAACCAATCGATTTTGTCATTGGTTTCCTTTTGCTGCTGTTGCTGCTTCAAAGCGTCCATTTTCCGTTGTTCCTTCATCTTTTCCATTAGATTCTGTTGAACATTTAACAATTTCTCGTGTTCTTGATGCTTCAACAAAAACTGATCAGCGGAAACTAAAACGGTGCAAAAACAATACTGTGTTAAATTGCAATTATTATGAACGTTTGGCAGGTCATGAAGATGAGACCGGGGATCAAATTTATCAGGAAATGATTTGAACGAAAATGATACACTTGGAAGCTTCACATTGGACTTGGGACCAAACAGATGCAACTGTACAACCCGGTTGGACAACGGAACTTACTCATACCAAAACATTGGTCGTTTTTGGGGTCATGAAGTTAAGGGATGTTCCTACGACTGGGATGAACGTCCATACATCGGAGGAAAGCCTCCGTTTGGCGTCCGCGACGTCATCGGATGCGGCGTCAATTTGGCAACTCGCCAAATCATTTACACAAAAAATGGACAGCGTTTGGGTGAGAAAGAAAAAGAATAAAAATATAATAAATTTAAATAGTGCATTTTATTTGATTTTTATTGAAGTCCTAATAATTTTGGCTTTATTAGTTAGTGATTTTGTGGGTCCATAAAATATGCATTTATATCTTTTTAATTATTTTCGTTTTTAAAGAAACTGCCGATTTGTGTGTCGATTATGCCGCCGAATTGTTTCCGTGCGTTACGTTTAGTGTGCGTTGATGTCCAAATTACTCTAACCATCTGTCTCTCTCTTTTTAGCACACTATTTCTTCAAAAAGTAAAAGGTTAAAAAAAATCACTTAAAAATTGTTTGATAGTGTGCGTTGATGTCCAAATTACTCTAACCATCTGTCTCTTTCTTTTTAGCACACTATTTCTTCAAAAAATAAAATGTTCAAAAAAGTCACTAAATTTTGGCATTTCACAAAATTATATTTTTAAAGGCGTCTGGAAAAAGATTGTTCTATCGGTTTGAGCGCCTAAGAAACCCTATAAAAGTGGTTTTGAGTGATTTCGAGTCTGGGAGCTCAGATCCATATTTTCCTTAATTTCTTTTTGTTTAGAAATTATTCAAAAATCAGATTAGGTATTTGTTATCGACTAACCTATGTATTATTTCATAACATATTCATTCCCTATCCTCGCTTCCCAATTGTTTTGTTCATTTTGTTTTTTCGCAATTGGGCTGCTGTTGACCTCTAGGGGGGGGGGGGGCAAACAATATAATTTTTACTGTTAGTGATGCCCACCAAAAAGTAATTGAAAAATGGTAAAATATAACTTTTGGGGAGAATCCAAATCAGATCACCATAAAAAGCTTTAAAAAATTATTCTATTTTTAAAAGCAAAAATTCATAGGATTTTGTCAGTTTTAGCGCATTTTTAATCAATTTTTGGTATTTTGAGTTTTTTGGGCGATATTTTGTGATTTTTTGGTCAAATATTTTAGGTAAGTCAATTTTCGCGTTTTTTTAGTCAATATAAATCTCGTCCCTACTCATTGTTCTATTTTCTGTTATTTTGGTTGTCTGGATCAGTACGAACACGTTTTTTAAATTAATTGATCAGCTCCATGGCATTTGCAATTTTATGCCAAACATTCTTTTGTAAAAAGCAATTCAATTTTTACATTACCAGTGCCAAATCAATAAGCGATGGAGGACATCTTTGATGAATATGCTATTGTTGATGAAAAATCGATCACGGATATGAAATTTGATGTCCATATCAACGGCACTAATCGTATTTTGGTTGCTTCTTCGGAATTCCGTGACCAGACTTCATTTGCTAAACTGTATTCATTTTTCAAATAAAAAATAATAAATTTAAATTCACCATTTTAGCAATTTTAAGTCTATTCGCTGTGACTCTTCGCGCAGCAAATTGCAAATAGAAGACATCGGCGGTTCTGTTTCACAATCGGAGATTGCGCAAGAACCGGTGGCACAAATTATTCTGTGGAGTCGGGAAACGCAGAAAATTGAAGAAGTTGAGTAAACAATTCGAATAAACATTTTAAATTGGACCATTTAAAGAAAATCATACTCAACAAGGGCGGAATTGCCGAAATCGATTGCCCAGTTTCTATTATTGTTCTCAGAACTCTCAAGAAGCGAGAAAAGATGGAAAAGTAAGGCGCCCAACTAAAGGGAATTTTTATCATCGGTTTTTACTAAAGTTTAGACGGTAGTTTTGGAGACCGTTTTCTTTTATAAATTCCTGTCTAACCGGTTCACCAATGGCCAAATTGTCTAAGCCTAAGCACGTAGCTGTCATTTTAGCGGAAACCAGAAAGTAATGAGCTCGGGAGAAGTTGTCGGGACATAAAAGTAGCAAATATTGCTTCACGCTTTATATAGGTACCCTAAGTGATCTTGCCCATTCTTTAATCAGTGGACCTAAGTTCCCACTGATAGGGGCACTTCAGTTCTGAGCTCATAACTCGCTCAGTGGTTTCCGCTAAAAAATTCTATCGGATTCGTGCGTTAGGCTTAGAGTGCAGTCGAATATGGTGAAGTACATGTATTCTAGAATTTTACCGAGTCCTAAGGGAAAATTTGTGGTAATTTTTAGGCCCGTAAAAACTCGACTCTATTTATTATCTAAAAAAAATCTCATTTTCTATAGTCCGTGCCGGTGCTAGGTCGTTTCGTAAAAACTGCCACCATGGGCGTTTCGTAAATTCGCCAGGGCGTTTCGTAAATCTGCCACATATATTTTATGAAATAATTTTAGACATCATAACTTTATTCACACCGCACTAAATCAGTTAAACCTTATACCATTGCAAAGCTCTAAATGAGTAGAGAAAGCAATACAAAAAAGTAGAAGCGATTTGATAAGCTTCAAAAAAGATATAATGCAAAACTACAAAAAATCAGACTTTATCGTGGTTTTCTGATCATAACTTTTTTTTGATTTACTGCTCCGTTTAATTTTACAAATAGTTTCTATTCACCTAGAGCTTTCCAATGGTATAAGGTTTAACTGATTTAGTGCGGTGTGAATAAAGTTATGATGTCTAAAATTATTTCATAAAATATATGTGGCAGATTTACGAAACGCCCTGGCGAATTTACGAAACGCCCATGGTGGCAGTTTTTACGAAACGACCCAGCACGGTCCGTGCCCACCGCTCAGCTCGCCGGACGGTGATTTGACCGTGCACATTGACGATCGTCAGGTTACGGTATCCGCCAGTTGGTTGATGTCTGTTTCACCGGTGGTCCACCGGATGCTCAGCGTGGAGATGAAGGAAAAGCAGCAGCGGGCACTCAATTTGGACGGCCTTGGCATAAACATGGAGCAGTTCATGGGCTTCTTGGAGGCTATTTCTATCAAGGGTCTTCACACTCCGATACTTCCGAATCGTCCGTATTTTGGCTAAACCATCGAATTTCAATTCCTGACAGCCGAAACTACTGAACCTAATCCACGGCGCAGTGGGGGGAAATTTCTAGGGCGTAACCAAAAATTAATTCGAAAAGATGTCGATGTTTTCGATTAATTTTGGTCTAATTCCTTTATTTCCATTACCAATAATAAGACAAAATCAGAATTTAATCTATCTTTAGGGTGTGTTTTTTGGTTTTATGCAATTGTTCTTAAGGAATTTTGAAAGCAAATTATTTCTCCAGTTGGGGGGGGGGGGATTTGAATTTTGTTGTGTTTGTTAAGAGATTTGCAATCAAAATTCAAATGTGACTTTACAATCTTTTTATGGAAAGAGGAAGGGGAAGTCTAAGCCCGGATTGCGCAACCCATTTCAATGGCTTTGACCAACGATCATTTCTCCCCCCACTCAATTGTTTTCCCCAATTAACAACTGTCCCGGGGGCGGTCCCTCCCACCTTTTGGGCTGTTACCCAATACCTCTGATCACCCCCAATCACTTCTTATCGGATCCGGATCCCGATCAACCAATTTCCCCTCCTCACTTCCCTACCCGAATCGGGGGAACGTTCCCCATATTATGTAATCCCTCCCCCCGAATAAAGAACGGCACAGTGACATTCGTGCTTGGGGAGGGCCGGCCAAACCCATCGTTGGCCCCAGCATTCATGGAGGTCCCGCCAAGGAAGTGGGGAGAGGGAGGCGGAACATGTAAAATTATTTTTTATTCCCAAATCAAAAATTTAATATTATTAAAAATGTGACAAAAAATATTTAAAAATAAAATTATACCAACAACATTTCAAATTAAATAATAGAGAGTTAAAGCCCAGTCAGAAATAAGGGAAAGAATAATGCCCGACATGAAATGAAGTGATTAATGCCCAGAATGAAAAGTCGGAGGCAAAGGTAATCGATTGGTGGCCCAAAAGGCAGAGAGCCAATTGGGGCGAAGAAAGAATGAAAATTGGAGAGAAAATGCCCAATGGAAGGTAGACTAAAACGGAAAAGTGTGCGTTTTATGAAAGGAAGGAATATGCCCGGAATGGAATTAAATTAAAAATGCCCGAAATAAGAAATAAAGTAAAAAGGATGATGGGGAATCGATTTGCCCGAAGGCAAAGGCAAAGAGCCAAGGGGGACGGAGAAAGGAAGAGAAAGGAAGGAAGGAGATCAGCAAAGGCTGAAGGGGAACAAAATGACAAAACAAAAAGTGTCGAAAATGGAAGGTCCAGATCGCCGGAGGGCAAAGAGTCGGCACCTGTAAACAAAGAGAAAAGTAAAGAGTGATACGAGGAACAAAATGAACCGAAGAAAGTCGTAAAATGTTCATTATTCTCGCACAAAAAGGCAAATTTAATGCCAGTCGAAAATTCAACAAAGAAATTACCGTACCATTAGACGAGAGAGTCGATTGGTGGACGGGCGTTCACAATGAGCGGAAAGGAAGGCGGAGAAGGCTCGGAAGGACGAACCAGACCGCGGATGGAACGATTAGCCGACGGAGGAGCTTGAGCAGAAGCGTTGTTTTGAGCACGACGGCGAACAAAGGGAAAGCAAGTCGAGAGGCAGGTGATCAACAGAATAAAAAGCAGAAGACCGATGGCAAGCCCACCGGTGAAGATCAAGCCGAACATCCAAAGGGCATTGGCCTCGCTCAAGGAGATGTAGTTCTGGAAGGCGTTGGGGTCGGCCCCGGGAGGAAGACACACTTGTGGGGCGGAATAATGGACGGGTTCCCAACAAATTTTGGGAGAAGGACAATGAAGGGGGCAATCAAGTCGAGTCTCCCAAGCAGTCATATTGATTTAGAAATGGGTTCAAATATGAAAACAAAAAATTTTAAAATTAACGGAAAGAGAAATTTTGAAAGAAAAGTTGGAAAATGGAAAAAGATGAGATGGATAAAAAGTGATGGAATGAAATTGAAAAAGTGGAAACCATCGCCCGCCCATTTATTCAAATCAGAATTCAAAAGAATTTTGATGCAGCTGCACCTGAACTCTCTCTTTCTCTCTGTTTGTTAATCATTGCCTCTGTCTTTCTCTTTCTCTAATCCAAAAGACCAAAGACCAATTGCTCACTATTGGCAATCAAAGGCAAGGGCTATCAGATTTACCAATTGCTGGCCGGTGAAAGCGAAGAAGAAAAGCAAAGCCGAACGCCGATGGACCGAGCCTGAAGATGCTGACAAAAAGAATGAAAAGTGAAAGAATGTGCATAAAAACAAATTCTTAAAAATATTAATGAGTGGATGGAAATAACCGAAATTGTCGCAAAATTCGGCAAAAATAAAATGAGACAAAAGACAAAAACTAAACTTTTGAACCAGATCACCAAATTTAGGCATATTTTAAGTAAAATAAAAATGTGGATGGCCAAATGATTATATCGGATAGTGCGCAACAATAACCTCCCTTACCACCACCACCCTCCCCCTTTCACTATAACACTCTCTCCTTCTCTCTTTCTCTCTCTCTCTCTCTTTCTCTCTCTTTTTCTCTCTCTCCCTCTCTCTCTTTCGACTCGTGATGAAACTTTTGTTCGGCGGCCAAAAGCCGTCAGGCGATCAGACGATCAGGCGATCGTAAAGCACCCCCCCACTCGCTCATAGGCAATTGGTGATTGAAGGATCAGAGGCCGAACAACGGCTGACCGAAAAAAGCAGAAGGCGCCCTGCTATTCGGCGGAGCTGTTTGGGAAAAGCGATTGAGGAAAGAATAAAAGAAGGAAAGAAAAGATTAATTAGTAATGATATTGGGCACAAGACTCTCGAGAGTCAACAGCCCAAATAATAAAAAGAATGTGATGTGATTGGCCAATCGCAAAATAAAGCAATTAATCTTAAAAGTAAGAAAGCCCGAGGGCTCTAATTAAGTATCAAATGGAAGAATGTCGGAATTGAAGGCAATCAGCGATCCCTAGGCCATTTGGTCCTCATTTCGAGAATTTGCCCGAGTGAAGCGATTTACTTTCCCGTTTCCCCAAGCAAAAGAATTAATTATTTTGCCAATTATATATAAAATTTCTTAAATTGAAATAGTTGAACTAAAATTTAGTCCCAAAAATCAAAGTCTTTAATCAAAAGTGATCACGCGCCAGAAGCTGATCTGTGCTGGTACAATCAATCAAACGCACCAAACATTCGACGCAAATTTTCTGTGCGGCGCTCGAGCACCGGACTTTCGACAAACAGCCTGAGAAGCTGATCTGTGCTGCAACCAATCGAACGCTCCGAACATTCATCGCAAATTTCCTGTGTGGCGCTTGAACCGGACTTCCGACAAACAGCCTGAGGTGATCAGCATCAATCGCCGATAAGGTGGGGAAAAATCTGTCTAAAGTGTGCGAAAATTTGAAAGGGTTTATCAAAAAGTGAAACGGACAAATCACCCGTCAAGGGTAGTTGAAATTGGCCACGGTAGTGATCAGTAATTTGGTGATAATTGTCAAACAAGGCGGAACTGATCAGAATTCTTTGAAACCCGGTTGTGTGAGTTTACTCAGAAAAGAGAGAGACAGACGTGAGAGTAACTTGGACATCAACGCACCCTATCAACAATTGTTTTAGTGACTTGGGGTAACCGGAATTTTGGTGCGACAAAACCGATTACCATTTTGGAATCAGATTCCGTAGGGACAAAAACGGATCGAGAAAAAGCTCGAGTGATCCGAAGTGATCAGAGCCCAAATCAGAAGGAAATCAAAATAAAAAGTGAAAACCGGTGGAGAAATAAAACCGGAATAAAATCCGAAAATTGATAAGCAAAACAGACCGGATTATTTGAGTAAGAGATTTCAAGAAAAAGCCAAAAGTGATTTAGAAAGAGCGAAACGAAGAACAGAGAGAAACAAAAGGCAAGAGAAATCGCCAAAGAAAATCGAACAAATGCCAGAAGACGATTTTGAAATAAAATATGAAGCATTGAAAGACAGAATAAAGGATTTAGAGGATAAGCTAACGAATAGGGCGACCAATTTACCCCCTGGGGTTAGAATTCCGAAATATGACGCCAGCGGGGATTTCTTTAAATTCCTGCGCGAATTTAATATCATGGCGACAGCCTCAAATTGGCAGCCCACTGACTGTGTAAGGCTTTTGCCACTGTTTCTTGAGGGGGAAGCAAAGGAGATTTATCAAAATATTTCGGCAACAAAAAAGAAAAATTGGAGAGATCTTACTGCGGAAATGGCAGAACTTACTAAAAAGCTCGATGGACAAATGTTTGCAAGAAAATTGCTGGCAAAAGCCAGAATGGGTCGAGAAACGGTTACAGAATTTGCGAACAAAATTCGGGAATGGGTTGATCAAGCGAGCCCTGACCCTAATTACACAAATGAGGCACGTGAAAATGAAACCATCCATTACTTTTTAAATGGTTTACCAACAGCCCTAAAAAGGAAGTTGTTTTTTATGGAAAAACCGAAATCGTTGGTGGAAGCCATCGCTCAAACAAAAAAAGTTCTCCAAGTGAAAGAAGAAATTGAAAATGATGAAAGAGGAGATGAATTAAAGTGTCAAATTGCTGAATTAAAAGAGCAAGTGAATGCGATTGAGATAAAGAATCGAAACCAAAAGGAAGAACATAGCCGAGAATTTGTGAACTCCAATTGGAGAGGGAATAATATGAGAAGAGGAAATTTTCGGGGCAGAAGTCAGCCATCAAATAACTGGAGAAACCGAAATTTTTCCAGGGGAGGACATTTTGGTGGAGGAAATTTCGGGGCATTTGGACAGAGAAATTCAAATTATACTCCGTTGGGACAAAATCATAACTGGAGTGGAAATTTTGGCAATAACCAATCAAGATTTGGGACATTTCGACCACAGAGAGGAAATTTTTCAAATAATCGAGGAAATTTTCGCGGACGAGAGAATGAACGACAAAATTACAAAATAAACATGGTAGGGGAAGAGACGAAGCCGTCTTCCTCATCAAGACGTTCATCAACACCGGCACTAAGCTTTTTAACAATTGCCACAATCTTTTGTCTATTTTTTGGTGGTACGTCGGCACAATACCAATTGTGCTCCAATCGAGTCCCAATGACCCAAATTCGGATACCGAATGTAACGGACTGTTCAGTACCGATCCAACAAAAGGCAGCGGAAATGAAAGTGACATTATTTTTACCCGTACGAATGCCAAAACAATTCGCCGTTTACAATTGTTATCAGAAAATGGTTAAGATATGTACCGGAAGCTTTCTTTTCTTTTGGAAGGAAGTTAAAAGTCAAGACACTGTTGTTAAAGGTGTTGGAACGGAACAATGTCAAAAGTTTCAGGCCAGAATGGATGTGACAATGAAAAGGTTGGAGGAAAACCTGTGGGCAACTGAAAGACCAGAAAAGGTTGATTTTGCATGGGCAGGAGAAAAGTGCCGAACAACAGTTAACGATTTTATTGAAAAAGGACAGGGCGGAATTTTGGATTTTTCCCTGGTCACATCGTTTGGACATAAGTTAAATCCTTATCAAGGATGGGAAGAGCGACAAAGGCAGACCTTTGTCTGGCAAATCCCAGAACCAAGTGAATCATATTGGGCAACACATTTTGCCGTAGGCGAATTTTTTGCGGAAATCACTGACGACGCAATAGTGATCGAAAGCGAACAGAGTGTTTTTTATTTTGAAAAGGAAACAACAGAAGAGCGGGAAGGCATAATTGGAATTCCAGAAGAGGCTTATAAAATGACGAATGATGCGTTTATTGTCATTCACACCGGGAAACAAAGAGCGAAAAGAGAAGTTAAAAGAAAAATTGAACCATCAAGAAAAGAAAGGCCTGTAAAGCAAGAAGTGCAACTCAAATTTTCGCCTGATGCAAAAACACATAATTCCTCACAGAATATGGGAACAAACCAGAAGCCAAGCACGGAATTCGCTTCGGAGAAAATAAAAAACACACCGACCACAACAAAAATCCCATCAACGGTTGTCCCAACAACCGTAGTGCCAAAAACGTTGACAGTTACTGTCACAAGTACAACAGCAAAACCAAAAATTGTACCGACAACCAAAATTCGGAATGAAAGTATTTCCAAAGTGGAACCAGCCAAACCGGTTTTCAGTGAAATTTACTTAAAATCAGAAAAATTCCAACAAATATATCGGGTTAGAGGAATAAATGTGGGAGAAAATGTTCAAAATACTATTCTGACCACGACCCCAATCCCAAAGACGAGCACTACAACCAAAACACCAAGAAAGGAAAATACGAAAATCACAACCCCCACAACAATCAAGCCAAGTCTGATTGTAACCACCACACCCCAACCAAAAACAATTTCATCAACAACCAAACCAATTGTTGTGACAACAAACAAACCAATCATTTCGACAACAACCAAATCAGTCACTTTGACAACAACTAAACCTAAAATAACCTCGACCACCCCCGCACCAAAAATAATTTCAAGTACACCCAAACCAAAAACAATTACAACAACTCAAAAAACTAAACTTTTGGCACCAAAAATAATTATTTCCACTGTGAAACCGGAACAAAAGTCAATAGCAATTGAAAAACCACTAACGGCTGGAATACTAACGACTACACAAAAAGTGACGATTGGACCGACAAAGTCGCCCAGATTGACAAACATAACTCAAATGATAGGAAAGGAGGATATTAAGGGAAACTCCTCATTTTCAACGGTGCTAGAGGAAGTTAAAAAAGAAAAGGAGAAAGTAAAAATAGAAATTGATGAAATAATCGAAGGCGATGGGATTGAGTCCATTGAAGTGGAGAGTTCAGAAAATGTGGAATTTGAGGACCCAAACAATGATGAAGAAAGTAGCGAAGAGGAAGATGAAACTTTCGAAATTTGGGCAATTGAAAGAAACAAAAGGACAACGGTTACAACACCGGATGCAAAATGGATTGAAAAGGTCGAAAAGAGCAGAACGAGGAATAAAGCGGGACAGGAAAATAAGAATACGAACACTCGAGTAAATTATGCGCTTTACCGATTAAAAGAGGCAAAAAGGCGCGAATATGATCACATATATGTTCAAGCTTGCGAAAACACAAAGTTCCAATTGCGCCTGGCAAAGGCAATTTTACAAATTAACCCAAATGAAGGAGTGCGAAAAATCTTTGACAGGGATGATTTAGTTGCGCGTTGGACAGGAGAAAATTTGGAAGTGGGATTTTGCGCACCAATAACACCGGAAAAAATTTTTTGGGACAGAAAAATTGGAGAAGATTGTTATGAATGGATACCAGTATTTGCCGAAAATTCAACATTTTTCATACGACCGGGATCACGGGAGTTGAGCATTCTTGGGAAAAAATCAGAATGCGGTCAAATTGAAGAAAGAAAAAGTATGGAGAATGGAACACAGAGAAAAATAATACAGAGCCTGACTGAAAATTTGAATAAAATTCGCCCTACATATCGCAACATCCAAAATCCATTAATCCTAAAAGCAGGAGCACTTTTTCAGCCGGAAAGCATCAGAATTGAAGAAACGATGCTGGAATATCGAGCAAAGATGAATACCCTGCCAGCCTCAATTTTGCGTACAATTCAAAAACCAAACATTACGGAAGTGATTGAATTGATTAGAGAAGAGGCCAATGAGACATTGGGAGTCGTTTTGGGCAAAACTGGAGACTGGATGGAAATAGTGAGAGATATTCCCAAAAAGGCGAGGGAAGCAGCAAATTTCATAAAAGGATTTATGGGATTTCTCATGGCCATTCCATTAATTCTGCTTTTGGCATTAACAATCTTTATCTGCATCAAATATCGAGTTATTATTTTTGCTGGAATCCGAGCAGGCGCAATCGCCGCGAGAATTATCAGAGGAATTTTTGGAATGAAAAGAAAACGGACTAGAGTGGCAGCGGTTCCTACTGCACCAGAACTTGATTCCGTAGATCGAGAAGCGTATGTTTTGGATTATTTACCACCCCGAAGAGTCGCGGCAATAATGAATGACCCGAGGAGACTTCCATCAATTCGTGTCCATTTTAACGGACTAATGACATTGGCATTAGTCGATTCTTGTGCGAGTGTATCGTATTGTCGAGAGTCGACTGCAAGAAAATCGGGATTAAAAATGATGGAACTGAATGGAGAAAATTTAAACTTATCAGCCGCAAATGATTCAAGCATCCGAATTTTAGGGAAAGTTAGAGCAAAAATTCGAATTCAGGACACCAAAGGAAAATATGGAGAATGGGAGGCAATTATTCTTGTTTCCCCGGATAAACATTGTCCCGGACCGTTGTTAATCGGATTACCACTGCTCACAGATTTGAAAGGAGTAATTGCACTGGGAGAACGAAAAGTGCGCCTGGGTGACATTTGGACGAATATTGTTTCAGTGGTTGGAGCAGAATCTCCCAAACCACCGCGAATAATTATGGAACAAGCCGAAATTCTCGAACCGAGAACGGAAAATATTCTCACAGCACGGGTGAATGAGAGTTTTCCGAAGGAACACAATTTTTTAGTAAACGGAGTTCAGCACCAATACCCGGGAATTATTGTGGGCCGTACGTTAGTTGCTCCAGGGGACAGCAAAAAAGTCATTCTTCAAATTATGAATGCCGGGAACGCACCAATGAAAATTTATGAAAATTCTCACATGGCAAATTTAGAAATTATTCAAGTAAATGCATTGCCAGGGGATGAAATCGCTTCAAAGGATTACATCCCACCGGAAACAAGATGGAGTGAAAATCTTCCGTCTATGCCGATAGAAAAATTAAATCGGGCACCATCAGAAAGGATAAATCTGGAAGGAACAAGGCTAAGTGAAAGGGCTCGGAAAGAACTCGGACGAATTGTTGATGAATTTTCGGAAGCATTCGTGGGAGACGAGGGTCAGATTGGACGCTATAACGGGCCAATCGTACATCGGATAGATTTGGTCCCGGGATCACTACCATTTCACCTCAGACCATATCGCTATCCACCAGAAACCCAAAAAGAAATTGAACGACAGATAAAAATGATGTTAGATCAAAATATTATAAGAGAATCCGAATCAGAATTTGCATCACCAATCGTGATGGTCCCAAAAGCGGACAAAAAATCTTGGCGATTTGCAATTGATTACAGAGCTCTGAATAAAATGACCAAAAAAAGAGTTTTTCATCTACCAAACATTCAGGAACTTTTGGATTTAATGGGAGCTAAAAAGTTTTATTCTTGCATGGACATGCAACAAGGCTTTATGCAAATACCAATGGCTAAAGAAGACATCGAAAAGACGGCTTTCATTTCACACTTAGGCATTTATGAATTCATAACAATGCCTTTCGGGCTTACAGCAGCCCCGGATACCTTTCAAAGAGTAATGAATTCATTGCGTAGGAGATTAACGGCAGCAATGTTGATTTATCTGGACGATATTATTATTGGAAGTGAAACTGAAGAGATACATCTGAAAGACATTGAAAATTTTTTGAGATTGTTAAAAGAAGTCGGACTAAAGTTGAAAATTGAAAAATGTCATTGGGGAATGGCAGAAATTCGGTACCTGGGATTTTTGTTGAGCGAAAAAGGTGTTCGAATGGATCCAAAGCAAGTGCAAGTGGTTCAGAATTTTAGAGCTCCAAAAACCCTAACGGAATTAAAATCATTGCTGGGGGCACTCACATATTTCAGGAGATTTATAAGAAATTTTGCACACATTGCTCGGCCATTACAAACGTTAACCCAAGATAAATTTGAAGGCAAAGTCGAAGAATACTGGGGAAAAGAGCAAGAAAATGCCTTGCAAACGTTGAAAGAAATGTTAACGACAGCACCAGTTTTACAATCTCCGAGATTTGGAAAGCTTTTCACAATTGAATGTGATGCTTCAAAAAAAGCTGTCGGTGCTGTCCTGTTACAAGAAAACGGACCAGTAGCATTCGCATCCCGAGCATTAAACAGACACGAGACCAACTACCCTTCAATTGAAAGGGAAGCCTTGGCACTTGTTTACTCGGTCAAAGAATTTTCACCGTACATTGTAGGTTCCGGAATCACAAAAATGATCACGGACTGCAGCGCATTAACCGGAATAATGAAAGCAAAAGAACTGAAAGGACGACTCGAAAAATACCAGATGACATTACAAAGTTTTGACTTGGAAATTGTTTACCGACCTGGCAAGAAAAATTTGGCGGCGGACTTTTTGTCACGTTATAATATACCCGGAATTGAGGAAGTTGATGAACCAGAAAAAGTAAAAAGAAATATCGTCACGGAAAGCAAAATAGTAAGTGCTGAGGACAAAGAGTTAGAAAAAGTCGTCTTAGGTAAAAGTTTCTCGGAAAAGGATAAGATATCACTAAAAGAAGTTATTGACGCACAACGAAAGGTGAAAGAATTGGCAAAAATTTTTTATATTTTGAAAACGGGAAAATTCCCAAAAGGGATATCGAAATGGGCAAGAGTGAAGAATGATTTTGGCCTAATTAACGGTGCGATTTACTATAAAAAAGGCAAAGAACATTCGGAAAGACCAAAATTAATTATCCCATATTCCTTGCGCCCAAAAATCTTTTATTTGAGTTACGGCGAAGGCCATTTCGGTCTTGAAAAAACATGGCAAACAATGAAAGAAAGGTTTTATTGGCTTGGCATAAAAGAAGACGTGGAAATTTTAATCGCAACTTGTGAGAAATGCCAGAAGCGAAAAGTATTGCCAGGACAAGCAAAATCAGCACCTAGTGTGGCAATAAAACCAACTGAAGAACCGTTTCAACGAGTTCACTGCGACCTGATGGGTCCACTTAAAAAGACTGAAAAAGGAAATTTATACATTTTGTTGGCCATTGATAGTTTTTCAAAATGGATCATGGCAAAGGCAATTCCGGACCAAAAAGCCAATACTGTTGCGGAAACATTTGTTGAAATGGTAATTCACCAACATTCAACCCCTGAAACAGTGGTCACGGACCAGGGACGACAATTTACATCGGGATTATTTGGCAACATTGCACAAATATACGGATTCGAACAATCCTGTTCAACGCCGTACCATCAGCAAGCCAACGGCCAAGCCGAGGGAGCAATCAGAATTTTAGCAAATATAATCGCACAAATGGTGAATGAAAATGGCAATAATTGGGATCAAATTCTTTCACATGCAATTTTTGCATATAACTCGTCGATCCATTCGGCTACAAAACAATCACCGTATTTTACGTTATATTTAAGACACCCAAAAATGCCAACAGATCGGTTACTTAAGCTTCCTTCACCGGATGAAATTATGACAGACATTCCCATTTACATTAAAACACACACAGAAAAAGCAAAAAAAGCTTGGGATTTGGTAAAAAGCGAAATCGTGAAAGCGCAGCAAAAATATACCGAAGCGAATGATCAAGACAGAAAGTCAGCGGAAAGAAAATTTGAAATTGGACAATTGGTACTGTTAAAGAAAGAAGTTTTGAAGCATAAATTTGACCAGAAATGGAGTGGACCTTTTCGTTGCGTGGGAATTGAAGAGGAAATGAAAAATGTAATAGTAGAATCATTAGATGGTAAGGGGAAAATGAAGAAAATACACCAAGAAAAGGTAAAAGCTTTCCTTGGACTGGCAGTCCTACCCCTGAGACAGTCAGACGAACCCCTCAGTTGGGAGAAGTACGCCGATGATCCTCACCTGGAACAAGAAGAGGCCGAAAACAGTGACAGTTCAGTTGTTGATGAGACACCAGAAATTACAAAAGAATCGGAAAAAAATGTTGAAAATGTGAGGACCAAAGAGTCAATGACCAAATTCGGATTTGAAAGCAGTGACGAAGAAGAAACACAAAATTCAGTTGCTTTTGTGGGGAAAAATGAAAATTTGAAGGAAGGAGAAAACCCTGAAAATTTGAGAAATGCAAATTTGGAATTGGCAAATGAACCAACGCAAACTATTTTGGAAATTTTGTTAGAGGAGACGCCAACCACAGTATGCACAGGATGGTTAAACCCTGTCATAGTTTCATTACTGTCATTTATTCCAACGGACCTTGTCCAAGAAAATTGGGAAATTTTCAAAAATACGGAGGGTGAGAGATATGTAAGAGCATGGCTTTTTGGAGAGGATTTTGAAATGTACCTGACCAGCGAGTTCGAAGGAATTGTTTTGGGTCTGGAAGTACAGTTATTGCTAGGAGAAAGGTGGAAATTGAGTACTGAAAATGAAGTGGAAACGTATTGGGATCCACTGACAGATGATATGGGAAACCATTACCGAATACTGAGAATACCAGAAATTTGGATATCGAATAAAGAGAATTCAGAAGAAAGTGATCTTGAAATTGAGAACGAAATGATAAGAATGGGAATTAATGTAATATCAAATAAGGAAACAGATCAAATTGGGGATGATGATGAAGGGAATATTTTTGATCTTTCAGAAGGGATGGAATTGAATTTGGATAATCAAAAGGAAGAAACAAACGAACCAAACCAAAATCGGAAGAAAAAATTTGGCAGCCATTCATATTTTAAAGAAATCGATAAAGAAAGTGGAATATTTACAGAAATGACATCATCGACTCCACTAGTGTTGTTGACTGACGAGGAGGAGGAGTCTCTGAAGCGCTTGGAATTGCGTTTGACGGCGCAACTGGCTAAAGTCCGGAAGAGTTTGGCCGGTGAACAGAATCAGCAGATGAAGGAAGGCCAAACGGGAAACGAGAGTCGGATGGAAATCGAGCCAAAAAAGGCAGAAGAGACAGAAGGGAAAAAGGCCGAAGAAGTACCAGAAGTGAAAGCAACCGGAGGACAGGAGAAAAAGGAGTCCAAGAAGGATGAGAAGAAGACATGCGAGGATGTGATCTCGTTATTGGACGATGAGGTGTCACTTGGGGAAGAAGAAGCGTTATTTGATGCACCAAAACTGTTTGAGGAAGGAGGTCAAAGCTTTTGGGAAGCCTGTGGAAGAAGGGCAAAAACAAAAAGCGAGCTACAAGAGTTGAGAAAGGAAGAAATAAGAAAACACACGGCTTCAAATGCGACTAAAAATAAAAGACTGCGAAGCGAATTGGATCTGCCTATGGAAATGGAAGATGAAAAAAAGGAGAAATTTGCGAACTCAAAATGGAATGAGAAGCTCCAGAATTTGGAGGACTTAGAAAGAATTGCGGAAGCAGCAAAAAAGGCCTTGACATTGGTGTTAAATGTCAGACAGAAAGCGCTTGACATTCAGGATGATGCGCAAAGAGCGACCAGCGAGTTGCAGAAGTTGTTGGGAAAGATGAAGAAAGAGGAAATCCCAGCAACAAATGAAGAAGGGGGACATGATTGGGGAAGACCGGGGCAGTCGACTTCATTTTGGTCAAACGAACATGACAACCGATGGCATGGACAGAACCGTTGGCGTGGACGAGGCAATCGTCGACCGTATGGACAAATGTGGCACGAACGGGACGGTGGATCGAGCGGAAGAGGACGTGGACAAGGACCGTCAACTTCGGCAGGGACACTGACGGGCTGGGGCACCTATCTCCAAAACAGCGGATGGAATGGACCTCAGGGGCATTGATTTGGCTGGGCTTGGGCCCTCTTAGAATATGTGTGTGTGTGCCGTTGCATTTTTTAATACAAAATTCAAAAAAAAAATAAAAAAAAAATAAATTTTTTTAAACAAAAACAAACAAAAAAATGCAACATATTTGAGACATTTTTGTAATTTTCGGGGACGAAAATTTGGGAGATGGTGGATGACCAACGATCATTTCTCCCCCCACTCAATTGTTTTCCCCAATTAACAACTGTCCCGGGGGCGGTCCCTCCCACCTTTTGGGCTGTTACCCAATACCTCTGATCACCCCCAATCACTTCTTATCGGATCCGGATCCCGATCAACCAATTTCCCCTCCTCACTTCCCTACCCGAATCGGGGGAACGTTCCCCATATTATGTAATCCCTCCCCCCGAATAAAGAACGGCACAGTGACATTCGTGCTTGGGGAGGGCCGGCCAAACCCATCGTTGGCCCCAGCATTCAGCTTTTCTGAAAATTTGGCCTTTTAGCGCAAAATGTGCTCACCCTCCTAAAATTGGCTGACTATTTCCAAGTGGATTGGTTGAAGGAACGCTGTGACACGCATTTGATCAATTGCTTGGAAATTCCGCTGGTCGATCGTTTTTTGTTGATCGAACCTTACAAGCTCAACAAATTGAAGGTGTTTGGACGTCATTATACATCAAATTTATGTATTGTAAATTAAGGAACTTTTTATGCGATTTTTTGCAACGTCCGATGCGTCTGGCTGAACGGATCAAATGCTTTGCTTGGAGAAATGAATTGACGTCCGATTTATAAAAACTATGTTTTGAAATTCGAAAATTATACATCCATGGTCATATGTTTGATACACTTTTGGTTGAGCGTCAAAAACGTTGAGAAAAATAGTGCAGAGTGAATTCAATGACAAACTCCACAATTTTGGTAGCATTTTTTATGGAGTTCAAATGGTACCATTTAATACGCAATCAATGAAAGTAAACAAATAAAACGGGAATTTTGATTTGTTAATGGGTCATAAAACCATAAAAATAACTAATTTAAGGTCTCGTACAATTTGTTACAGACATCTTAATTGATGCCCAAAATAACGAAAAGAATCAAAAAATGACGGGCCAGATTTTTAAAATTATTTCTGTTTTTAAGGAATTGATCCAAAATTCACAATTTTCCTTTCAAAAGGCTAAAACTTACCAATGTAAAAAGATCTAATTATTAAATCAAAAAATGCTTGCATTGAGGCCGGGATTTGTTGAGACTCGTTTAATGGACGCAATTAACCGGCAATAAATTTATTCATTCATCATCAAGGGCACAAAGTCTGGTACTTTTCCGTTTTGGGGCCCAAATTCAAAATTTTAAAAAATCAACAAAAGGGCGCATAGAATTGCAAAGATTCATCCGCATTGCATTGTAATTTTGTGAATCCGGTTTCTGGGGCTCATACGCAGACTATTGACCGCACCTGGCGATCAGCTAAGGCACGCAACAAAAAACAGCATGGAACTCACCGCCAAATGCTAGAATCATATTTGTGCGAATTTCTCTGGCGCGAAGATGTTAAAACCCGTGGAGTCGATCCATTTGAAGACATATTAGCGCGAATTGTGGCATTTATGCCTCCGAAATAGTTTTGGCACGTAGTTTTAAAATTTTGAATTTGGGCCCAAAACGGAAAAGTACCCAAAGTCTAAGCAGACGCCCCACTAATAGAGGAGAATGAGTCGGGCAGGGGGTTACTGATTTCTAGAAGTGCTTGGGGGAATTTTTGTTGAACAGGCTTTTTGGAATTGTCTGACCGAAAGGTTAGACTTAAATTTAATTTTCCCAACTCCATTCATTCATTTTTCGACATAAATTAGTATTTCGACAAATTTTACATTTGAACAAATCACATTTGAAAAAGAGAGAGTCAGACGTCGAGCGTAATTTGATCATCAACGCACCCTATCTAAAAATTATTTTAGGTAGTTTACTTTTTGGAACATTTTATTTTTGAAGAAATAGTGTTAGAAAAAGAGAGAGAGTCAGACCGTGAGAGTAAATGGGACATCAACGTACCCTATCGAACAATTGTTGGTACTTTTTCATAAATTTAAGAAATAGTCCAAATAAGGTATGTATTTGGACGTTCCATGAAAATGGATCGGTAAATTTTGGAATTGTCTGACCGAAAGGTTGGACTTAAAATAATGTCTTGAGATCGGGGACGTAAGTATTTAATATCTTAGTTTTTTGTCTAATTGTGCAAGTAATACCCGCCCGGGTCTAAGCCAATTATTCAAACCTTAGGCCGGTGGTTAAAAAGTTAAAGAATCGAGTCTCGGAAAATTACTCTATCAAGCAGATTTGTAAAAAACAAAACCAAATCAGACAAATTGATAACAAAACTTAAAACCATCGCCCGTATCTTTTAAAAAATAGTAAAATTAAATAGGTCGTTTTACACTGTCCGGCTTCCTCATCAGAATTTGTATTTAAAGTCCGGCCCAAAGTTCGCTTCAATTTTGGCGACAGGACCAAACGAAACGCACGGAAATAAATCGGTAGCAAAATCGACAAACAAATTGGCAGTGTCTGCATAAGAACCAAATAAATAACGCAAACAAATTAATTGAGCAAAAAATAATTACAAATTAGTTTAGTTTCCCTTAATTTTATTCTTTTTATTTCTCACCCAAACGCTGTCCATTTTTGTGTAAATAATTTGGCGATTTGCCAAATTAACGCCGCATCCGATGACGTCGCCTTCCTCAAATTTGGCCTTTCCACCGATGTCAGAACGTCCATTGCTGCTGCGGAACCATCCCTCAACAACCGCGTGACCCCAAAAAGTGTCATTGCTTTGGTACGCGTAAAGCCTTTGTAAGATCCAATCTCTTTGACCAATGGCATTTGTTTGGTTGCAAGTCCGATTAAAATATTCAATGATTTCGGTTGGAAATTTGTTAATTCCATTGGCGCCATTTGCATATATTTATTTATGTTTGAAGAAAATTATTTGAAAACATTAATATTTTATTGAATTTTTTTATTATCTCAAAAATTAATTCAATCTATGAATGACATAAGTACATAGAATTAAAATGGTCTTTTCTTGATCACAATCTTTCAAAAAATGGGTGAAATGGGTGAAAGTTTGGTGATCTTTTAACAAATTGAGTCCAACTCCGCGTATCATCTTCAAAATTCCAGTTGCCTATCCGACTTCGACTTCCACTAATTTTTTTCTCGAAACATTAGGTTTTACGCCACACATTTAAATTTTGTTGAGACGAAATGCCATTCAAAAATCATCCGTCTGCCCAATTCGTGAATATGGCTGTAAACTTTGATCCCCCTCCTCCAAAAAACTTTTTTTGCCGATTTCTTCCGGACGAACTTATCTTTCCTTCCCCTCACATCAGAATTGTCCCCGCATCATTTCGGGGAGGGTCAATTTCCCCACCACTTTGTCCCCGGGGATCATGAATATCTCTTTGCCATCCGGGGATCAGTGTCGTCCCCTTGCTAAACATTTAACATTTGCATCCCCACYCCTTCCGGCAAATGTTTAGGTATTCATTTTATTCTCACCGTTTTTCCCCATCTCTGATCCTTTTGTGCCATGTTCTGGCGTCTTTTTGTTTATCCGACAGATTTTGTCCCACATTTACTTACTGTACGGTAACCAATTCCCCCGACCATCACGACTTCATTGCCCGCCAATTTCTAACACTCTCGCCCTCTCGTTCTCTTTCTTTCTCTCTCTCTTTTTCTCTTTCTATTCTCTCTCAAAATGGTGATGAAAAAACGTCCTGCCCCTTCGGACAGTTCCTTTAAAGTTTTTGGTATTGTTTAGGTATTTGTGTTATGTTTTTTGCACATTATCTGTCTTTCTTTTTTTGTTCACTCGCTTTTGTTTGACATTTGCATGCGCACAAATCAAAAGTTCTATTCTTTTCCCCCAAAGATTTAAGAATAATAGTTAGAAATTATTTTGTCAATAAAATTTTGGAAATACTTTTAGTGGTGCCCGCCCCAAGTAGAACTTCAAGAGTCATAAGTACATATTAGAAGGGTGACAAATATGATAAAAATTATTACCGGCAAGAGAGTAAAAAAACATGAGAAGGTCAGAATTTTGAGAAATATTATCTGAATTATGTCAAATGAATGGCCTGCTATGAGAATAAATATGAGAACGACGGTCAGGGTATGAGAATAAAAGAAAAAAGGTGTGAACGGTTAAAAAATGTTGAAAATTTATAAAAGCAAATCCAAATAACAGAAACATCATAAAAACCAATTTAGTCCTCGAATATAAACCCTAATGAAACTCGCCTTAAATGGTTCAGATGGAAAGAAGAACGATTTAATCAAAACTGAAATTACCGATCAAATTTTGGCATGTTGAAAATTGTGCAAACATTTTGAGTTTTAATTTCAAAACTTAATAAAGGGTGCCGGGCCGAGCATTTCACGTCTGTTTTCCGCCGAACACTCTTTCCCATTTTGACGCCATTTTTCGTTGTATGTTCGTCGTTAATGATCAGCTTGTCACGGTCCAAAATCTCACACAATAATTTCTGATCAATTTGCAAAAACTCTTCCGAGAAGATCAAAGTTTCCGCATTCTCATCGATGTATTCCAAACACCGGCGGGCAAAGTCCCAAAATAAATAAAAATTGAAAATGTAAATGTAAATAATACTTAAGTTTAAAGCGGTTATTGAAATTGTTTAAAAAATTAATTTCCAAAATAAATCAAATTATTATAATTGTTGTCTGGCAGATAGAAAAAAACATTCCTCACCTCTTTTCCAATAATGCGAGCCAGGTCAAATGCGACAAAAACATTGCGCAACTCCGGTATTGGAAAGTTCAAACATGCTTTGACAAGTTTGGGAAGATGATATTTGTCGGCTAAAAGACAATTAATCCATTAAAATTTTCAAAACTAAAAATTTTCTACGGTAATTTTTAATAAATTTCGACATAATATAAATTAAAAGATAAAATTGCAAAAATTCTTAAAATTCACCCGAATAAAGCACAGAAATTGCATTGTCTCCGTTCAGTCCACTCAAATCATCGGCGTAAATGAAGGCTAACATCGCCTTGAACGCGCCCACGTCGGGCACCTCCACGGGTTTAATCTTTTCGAAGAGCCTAAAAATCATTTTCAAAAAATTTAAAGAAATTTTCTGCACCGGTCCCAGCGGCAATAAATTTTAAGGCGAAAATAAATACCCAAAATTTTCAGGACATTTTAATTTCGTATATCGTATTGACTTTTTCTGTCATTTTTCGCCAACCTAAAGCCCGAAATTTTGATTCTAATATTTCAAACTGAGAAATTTTAAAGCGAATTTGACCCCTCGAAACGAAAAATTGTGCAAAAATCTTCGGTTTTGGACCAATTTTCTTAACAAATTGAGTCCCAAATTTAAAAATTTGCTCGGCGGACCGCAAAATTTGGCCCTGCGTGAGTAGGCGCCCGGAAAATGCGACACCAAAAAATGCGACACCGGAAAATACGACACCAGAAAATGCGACACCAAGCGGAAAATGCGACACCGCAATAAAATGCGACACCGACAGAAAATGCGACACTGGAATATGCGACACTAATTTAAAAGAAAATTTTTGAATCTATTGAAATTTTTGAAAATTAAGGAAAACCCGACTTTTAGGTAACACCAAAGCCGGATAGAATAACTGGGGAAAAGTTAGAGATAGGGGTTTGTTAGGCTTAGGCCTAAGCTACCCTAGGCTTAGACTTAGGCATAAAACAGTGGCCCGCCGCCCTCCGTCTTTCCCCTCTACTTGCTTCGTCATCAGCTCGCTGTTGGCGAGCCACTACGCGGCCTTTTATTTCGTAGTAGGCTTAGAATTTGACATTCCGCTATTGCGTTCTTTCAACAACGCGGTCTGCTCCACCAACAACGAATTTGCAGGAATTGTGGGCATGAAGCATTGCTTAAAGACAGAGCGGCGCATGGTCACATCATTAAGACTTGGCGTTGCTCCAACCGGGCCTGCAATTCGTCGAAAGGTCTTCGTAGTGACACCTGGTTTGATCCGTCAAAGCTGGAGTTCCACACGATTCTGAAGTTCATCTACTGGTGGACGCAGGAATTGACGTCCGTTAAGTTTTGCGAGAAGGAATTGGGAATTGGGAAAAATTCTACCATCGACTGGTCCATGTATATGCGCGAAGTATGTGCCAACTTTGTCCTTCAACAACAGCAACAACAGATTGGCGGTCAGAACCTGACGGTGGAGATTGACGAAGCGCTATTCACGAAGCGGAAGAACAACCAAGGCCGCCAATTACCAGAACAATGGGTTTTCGGCGGTATTTGTAGGGAGACGCGTGAGTGCTTCTTGGTTGCCGTACCAGACCGAACTGCAGCTACACTTCTACCAATAATTGCTCAGCGGATTGCAGCAGGCACTACGATCCATTCGGACTGTTGGGCAGCATATAACCAGGTGGTTGAACTGAATGATGTTTTGGACAATAAAAATTGGCAGATTGTCGCCGGGGGCAGTTCCAGCATTTGCGCGTAAACCATAGGCTCAACTTTGTTGATCCCCAAACGGGAGCCCACACTCAAAACATTGAGCGTCTGTGGCGTTCGGCAAAGCGCAGAAATAAGGAGAAAAGTGGGACACATCGACAGATGTTAGATAGCTATTTCTGCGAGTTCCTATGGAGACACGACTGCACGCGTCGGCATGTTGATGTATTTGATGAGATTTTGCAAAACATCGTTCAATTTATGCCACCAAACTGATATTCTATTCTGCACAATTCATAAATTAAACGCAGATTTAAATTTAAAAATGCGAAAAAAAAAATTTTATAAATTTGTTCGAACTCGGGTTCGGGGTTCGGAATTGGTCGAAATGGAGGTCAGATTCGGATTCTACGACCCCAAAAACCCCCATGAACAGCTTTTTATTAATTAAAAACAATTTTTTTTTTTTGTTGACACATAACCCACAAGAACCAATTCGGGTCCGGGGTTCAACGTTGGTAAAAATAGAGCTTATTCGGGTTCCTAGATCCCGAACCTAAGAAACACCCATCGACTTTTGGAGAGCTTAAATGATGTTCCTAAGCCTAAATTAATTTAAAAATAAATAGACAATTATTATTTTGCAGTGTTACCTGCGTTTGGTTCAGCATTGCCAGAACTGGATGGTCCCACTGCATCTGAATTCTCTACGTGAGTAAGTTAAGTTAAATATTTCGATATTTACATAAATTTTTGTTAGTCACTACTAGAGCCCGGACTGATCTGGATCCAGACCAAGGGACTCCTGATCCGGAATCCTGGTATTTTCGACCGAAGCACCAGGACCAGGATATCCTGGTAATCAGGATTTTTAATGCTGGTAAATCCAGGTCATTTCTAAAATCCAGGATCCAGATCCAGGTCCAAATCCGGGCAATCTGACCTCGATTTTCCGTTATATATTGGATTTGAACGGTTGTACCCTCATCTGAGGTGGTTGTGTAGTGGTGAGTGGTGAGGGTCGAACTGTTTTGCGTTTGGGTTCGAACCCCAGACTGTGTAAATTATTACTTTCGGTAAGCATCTATGGTGAGTGGGGGTCGTTTTGGTCCCAACCATTTTCACATATAACCTCGTGTTAGATAACTCTGGACCTTAAGTTCTCAAAAAACAATAGGGGGGACCATTTTGGTCAAAATTTTTCTAAAAACTTTTTAAATTTTTAACAATTTTTTTTTAATATTTTGGGAGTCCAATTAAATCAATGGTTTAGTGGTTTRTCTTTTTGACAAGTTTTTTGTTTTTTGGTGATGCATCTGAATTCTCTACGTGAGTCAGTCGAAAATTTAAGTTAAAATATTTCGATATTTACATAAATTTTTGTTAGTCACCCCACACACTGAAAAATTGCGCCAAATTTTTAATTTTAACAGAATTTTTCTGACCCGTCTCCAGCAGATGGAAGCGGCCACAAGCAAGCAAATTGCGGCCAAGAAGAGAAAAGTGGGCATTTTGAGGCAATAAAAATAAAATTAGATTTGAATGATGGCTATTTGCTGCATTTCCCCCCGCTTTTATGCGCCTTTAATCGCAGGCTTAGAAGGCCTTTGTTTCAAAATAGCATTTCCAGCGAAGAGAGTGGAGGGGACGCGAGAGAATGCGTTGGCATTTTTACATATACATTGCTTTACTCCAACAAAGATATATGCCCGAATGGTTGTGGCATTTGGGCCCCCTGTTTATGCCAATTTTGGGGGGGGGGGGGGGGTTGAAGCATTACGGCTAATGTATTGTATGGAAAAAGCGCCCCTAGGCAGAGTAAATGGCCAAAGAAGCAGAGATAATGGTCGATAAATCTGAATTGAACTTTGAATATCACAGGGGCTGCTTTAAGCGGGTAAGTGCTGACGTGGAACTTTTGGGCATCCTCTAAATTTACATTTTTGTGCACTTTTTTACGAAACCCCAAAGGAACCATCCAACAAGCTTTTCTAATGCCTGTCGAAACAAAAGTCCCTGAATTAATCAAATTTATTCACGTCCCGACTTGGCGCCGTGCCGTTTTGGCGCGGCAAATTTGGCTCGGGTAGGGTCAACTTGGGCGCCGACAAGTTTAAAACATTTTGTTAATTTTAAGAAAATCAAATAAATTAACATTTTTCAAAAACTTTATTGTTGAAGCTTTAACTTAAAAGATGAGATATGAAAATCGTTTCGTGCCAACTTGGCGCGCCGGATCATAACTTTCTTTAATACTATCGGTCACCAATCGGCGAAAGTTGGCACGCGGGGGAGAGATCTAAGCCTTTTTTTGCCGATTCGAACAGTGCCAATGCATTCAGTGCTTTTTATGTCTTCTGCGGACTCCGATTCGCTCAAACGTGCCAAATTGCGCGCTTATTGGCACGTGTGTGCCTTTTCGGCTACCGATTTCCGTCGAGAGCCGCAAAGTTTGGGCAATGTGAAGGAAAGTGAGAGGATGAATCAGTGGAAGTAATGGATTTTGAATAAAGTTGTAAGCTTTCGAATGATATCAAAAAAGTAAGTTATAACTAGGGCCCGGATTTTTATGTTATAACATATTTTTTTCGTGGATTCCTTACCATGAGAGAAGCCCAAAAAAATCAAATCGATAGTTTCCAATTTCTAAAACGCATCGGCAATTTTGAATTCAAAGTTTAACGTTTTGTTAAGAACTGTGCATGCAAAAATTTCGAAAATTTTCCGATTTCGAATTTAAAAATTAATTTATGGAGCGTGGTTTTCGATAACCAAACTTTCGTATCTTATTCGTTATCTATGCAAATCAAATAAAATTGATATCATTCAGTTGCTCTTTATTTTTTGAACCTTTTATCAAACGCTAGAGAGTCGACAATTTGTTTTAATCGTACCTTTTGTTCATAAGAAACTCCTAATCACTCTATTAAAAGTGAAAGTGAWTATTCTTTGCCTTTGAGTTTTGTGCAGAATTGACAAAAAGCTTTTTTTGGTTGATCGAACCTATTTTAGGTATCTGAGATTTTTTGTTCCGAGTTCGACATTTTTCGAAAAATGCACTAAGAAAATTCAATAAAATACGAATTTTGCTTAGGTCCTTTCAAAGAAATTTTTCCTGGTAAAATCTCTTGTAAACTAACCACTTTTTTTGCGCCAATTATCCGGTGTTTGGTGTTTAACGAAGAAATTCAAATTATCACATTTTTATTATTAGTTGATAAAACTATCCAATTCCCCCCCCCCCATTTTTTGTGTCGACATTTTGCTCTAATCAAATAAAAGATTCAATTAATGAGACGATAAGAGAAATTATCAACAGTGAAAATGTCMTTTYCCCATTTTGGTGGCACAATGATAAAATTATAAGAAAATCCAAATTCAGTCTATAAAAACTTTGGGTCAATTTAAATACAAATTCTGATAACGACGCCCGGACAGTGAACAATTTTTTGAAGTTAAATATCTATTAGGTTTTTCGTAAAATTTTTGATTTTCGAAAACGAAAACGAAACGAAAAAAAATTCTCGAAAAACCAACGAACAACACAAAACCGAAACGAAATTTCGTGCAACCCTGATTCGAATCAAAGTTTGCACAGCATTCAAAACAAAAAAAAATGTTTTCGTGGTGTATAGCAGCCTATAAAAAATTTTAAAAATCAAAATTAAAAGTCTAAATCATAGAAAATATTTAAAATTCCAAAATGAACAAATTTTTGGGAATATTATTTTGTGCATGGGCCCATCAATTAGCAATTGTTTCTGTTTCTTCGGGCCGAGTTGTCGGCTATTATCAGGGCAACCGGGCCTTGACGAGTGCGCAGGTTGCCATATAATATTTTTTAAATGTATTTTTTGAATTCTGCTTTTTTTGAAAATAGGCCAAGAAGCTGACCCATCTGATCCTTGCCTTTTCGGTTCCGGATGCTCAAGGCAATTTGAGTCCTTTAATTTCTGCCCAAGCGCAAGCTTTAACAACTGGAAAATCCGCAAATAGCGCTCTGAAAGTGTTGATTGGCATTGGCGGAGGGTAAAATTATTTGAAATTAAAAGATTTTGATAATTTTAAGCGGTTTTAATGCAAGCATTTTTACATCGCTAACATCAAACAATGGAAGCCGACAAGAGTTTATCGCTAAAATTGTCTCTTTTCTGAAAAGTAATGGATTGGATGGTGCCGACATCGACTGGCAATTCCCAACAGTGGTAAGCAAACTGGGATACGAACAAAACTTATCGACAAAAGCGTTACATATATTTTCCTGAAAATATAAATGTTTTAAATTTATAACATTTGAAAACTTATTTAAACAGAATGACAAGGCCAATTATGTGTCATTTCTGCGTGAGCTGAATATGGCACTTCCATCCGGCGCTTTGCTGAGCATAGCCTCGGCCGCAAGTGCCTTTTATTTGGACCCGGGTTTTGACTTGGCCGGCATTGCCACCGCCGTGGACTTCATCAACGTGATGTGCTACAATTATTATGGCGGATGGAGCACAGAGTCGACGGGACCCAACTCGGCGCTTTATCAGGGCGCAAATGCCGATCCTTCTGATTCATTCAACACCAACTGGACAATCGTTTATCATCTAACCAAAATGAACGATCCGGAAAAAGTAAATTCTCTATGAGTATGATTGACCGCAATAATAAAAGTAGAGCCCGGAATTTTGAAAAAACCTGAACCTAGCTAGAACTGGATCTGGATTTTGGAAATGACCTGGATCTGGATTTACCTGGACTAAAATCCAGGTTTTCAGGATATCCAGATCCTACCTGGATTCTGGATCTTGATCCAGAAAAATCCAGGTCTGGATCCAGATCCAGTCCGGGATCTAAATAAAAGTCACATGTTATGTATCTTAACTTTAGGCTAAATCAATTTTAGTTGAATTTGGGAGTGCCATTCTACGGTAAATACTGGAACAACGTTGGAGCACCACTGAATGGTGACGGCCTTTGGCGTCAGCTCGGCACTTATGGCACTGAATTGGCTTGGCGCGACTTGGGCAACAGCTCTGATCTAACCAAAATGACTTATTATAAAACTGCCAAAACGCCGTACATTTACGATGCTTCTTCCAAAATATTCCTGACCTTTGACAACCCCCAATCACTGGGCGATAAGATAAGAAAATTTTAGAAAGGATTTAAAAATTTAATATTTTTAGGTTCAATATGTTGCTAGCCAAAAGATTGGAGGCACGGCCATTGATCAGGACGACGATAAATTATCTTTATTGAATGCCGTTTCAAAATGAATTGTGAAAAAAGTAAATTGCAAGTTGCTATTCTTGTGTAACCTTCGATAAATCTTTGCTTTTTTGAAAAAATCCAGATCCAGGACCGGGATCAAGATGGGCGACGACCTGGATTTTTTCTGGATCTTGATTTTCCCGATTTTTGTCCAGAAAATCCAGATCCGGCTAAATTCTACAGTGGATCAAAATGAGAAAAAAGCATCGTCGACCCGGCCCGAGAAGCCAAAATAGGCCTAGAAACGGCCGCGGGACTATTATTTTTAACGTTTTGTTAGTTTTTTGTCCATATTTAGCTTGAACCACGAAATATGTGTTGGTCCATTACAATTATTTTTCTAAGAATAATGTCAATTTATTCAAAATTAGCATTGACATTTTGCCAAATCTTTTATATTATCGAGCCCACAAATACATAAATTTACAAGTGAATTATCCTAAGATTCAAAGACACTGAAAATTTTAATTATTTTTTATTTTAAGGTTAAAAGCCCTGACGGCAATGACGGAAAATGCTCTCCGGGTTAACGAGTTAAAAATTCGAAGTTGGGTTAACGATTTTTCGATAAAAATTAATGGAATGCAAAATATTTTATGAATCCACAAAATTACTAAAGCCAAAATTATTAAAAGTTACATTACTCTGTTCAAACGATAAAATTTAACATCAGATATCATTAAAAAATGGCATAAAATCTGTTGATCACTTTGGCAATATTGAATTTGAAGTTTGGTCCAAAGTTTGCTTCAATTTTGTTGCCAAGAACTCTGGCGGCAGAGAGATACGTCGTAACGCATGGAAACAATTCGGTGTCAGAATCGGCGACAAACAACCCCGTAGTTTCTGCAAATGTATAATACAAATAAAGAGTTAAAAATTTCCTTTTTTAAAATTCTTTTTCTTGCTCACCCAGGGAGCGGRAGCAGGTCGTTTGGGCCCCCACGTTTGGGCCCCAAGGAAATGATTTCAGGGTTGCGTCGAAGGAAAACATTTTCGAAATCGGAAATTTTTTATTACGGTTTTCGAAATTGAAACTGAAATCCCTCGTAWTTATCGAAATCGAAGGTTCGACGCAACCCTGACGCATACATTTAAGTAAAAATACATCATCGGTTTCACATCTTACTATTTTTTTACATCATTACTGGTCCACTATTTTTTGCCTAAACCTAAGCTCAGGGTGGTTTAGGCTTAGGCTTAATGAACGCCCTAAATCTCTTGAGATTTTCAAATTGTTGCATTTGAACTATTATTTTTATGCCTTCATTGTTTATTTAAAAAAATAAAATTTGCTCTTTTTTAAATTTATTTTTTCTTTCTCACCCAAACGCTGCCCATTTTTTGTGTAAATTATTTGGCGAGTTGCCAAATTGATGCCACAGCCGATGACGTCGCCGACGCCAAACGAAGGAATTTCTTCGATGCCAGGACGTCCATCGTTGAGGTGGAAACGTCCCTCGACCGCGTGACCCCAAAAATAGCCACTGCTTCCGTATGCGTAAGTGCCTTTATAATCCCCAACCCATCCGTACAATGGCTTTTGTTTTGTAGCGAGACCAATGAAAAAAATGTTTCTAAAGAATCTTAAAGTTCAAACATTTATTTATTTAACTTACTCTCCGCCTATCCGTAAGATTTTCACTTCRTAGAAGAAAATGCCAAAATCCTTTTTTGGAATTGGCCGTTCGGCGAAGACAGAGCTCCACCCTGATAAAATAAGCCAAAATCGAATTTATAAACTTATCATAAACCTTTTTAATCAAATCACTTTAACATAGGGTTGAGCGGTACCGGTACCGGGACCAACCGGGACTAAATTTACACCCCTAATGATGGCATCATCGAGCGGCGCCTGTGGACATCCTCCACTCTAACGTAAATCAGTTTTACCCCGAAATTCCGAAGCAAAATGCTTAATTTTGCTAAAATTTTGAGTTGGCCAAATATCGTTAATTTTGAAGCAATTTTTCTTAACAAACATTGTTAAAATCTTCAAAAAAAAATTCCGGCGGCGCCTATCGGCACCGCCGACTCCTCTCATTCATTCTAAAAACGCTATCATTTTTTAAACTTTTTAATTCCAACAAAATTTCTAAAATTCTCTGGCGCCAATCCCTCCCCCCCCCCTTAAATTTTTTTTAGAAAAATCGCTGATCAAAATTCGCCCAGAAAAGCAAAAATTGGCCACAATAAGATTTTTCGAGAAGTTTTCCACCCCCGAGGGGTCGGGGAGAAACCCTACTCTTACGTAAACCTGTTTTTTTCTCTGAAATTCCGAAGCAAAATTCATAATTTTGCTAAAATTTTGATGAAATTTCTTTAACAAAATTGAATCAAAATTTCAAAAATTTTTCTCGGCGGCGCCTATCGGCACCGCCGACCCCCACCACCTAAAAGTAAAGCATAATCTCAAAAAGAATGATGACGATAAAATTAAAGTTAAAGACAATGAGGAATATATTTTTGAATAACAAAAAAAAACATTTTGTTTTACCATTGAACATTACAATAAAAAATTTTTCCCTTGAAAAGTCCCGGTTAGTCCCGGTTGAAAATCTTGGTCCCGGTAAGTCCCGGTTTTTCCTAAAAGTCCCGGTCCCGCTCAACTCTACTTTAACATACCCCGATTCTCTCCAGTAAATTGGACAATCAACCGACCGGGCTCAGAGAATCTGAGGCCATCATCACATGCCGTGGGGTCCCATCGATTCTGTTTCAAGGGAAAGGAATTGTTTATGAAAATGGTTTGTTTTTTTGTAAAAAAGTCTGGACCTCAAAATTTTGCTTCTGTTTAAGGACGAGCGTAACGCAATTTGTGGCGATTGGACGGCACAGCAATAGCATTCGGCGGCTATAATGAAAGGGCAACSCSSAMAATAYCTGAAATTTGATAAAATGTACATAAAGCCCGTATATGCCCTTGAATRGCAAGGACAGTCCTTGAAAAGCTTTCTTAAAAAGTGAAAAGGCATTTATKTAAAAACGTCACACCTCACACTGCAATTCCAACGGTAAACGCCGATTTTCATTGGAAGCGCCGCTATTCGCCATAAAAACAATTGGATGATTTTGTATCACTTTAATGAAAAAGAACAATCAAAATTTTTAATGGTTTTACTAAAACATTGTCCCAATATCAAAAAAGAAGTGATTTTTGTCCAGAAAAAGACCAAAAAGCAGCAAATTCGACATTTCTTCATTAAAGCCAAAATTTGTTAACATTTTTCTGAGCAAATTGCCGAAGAAGTCGAATGAACTTTACTTTGGAATTTGGCTTGTGATCGCCGATCTTTGTTTTGCAATCGACAAAATTAATCAGTAGGGCCCGGATTTTAATCTTTTAACATGTTTTTTTTGCAGAATAGGGAATCATGAGAGAAGCCCAAAATAGCATTTCAAAAAATTTTAGAATTAGAGCGACTTTTTAGTTCTTTAAGTTTTTCAAAACATGTAAAAAATTATGTTTACAATTGTAAAAGAAAAATTAATAAAGAATGACAACATTTTGAAGGTTTTCACGCAAAAATTGCTGGTTTTAGCACCTTTTTTAGTTTATATTTTGAGTCCATATTTCGCGTTTTTTAGTCCATATAAATCCGGGCATTGGTAATCAGCTGACGGTTAATGTTCCGATTTAAACAGAATTCCGATCTTCGACTTTTAAGTTCCATTTTGTAAAGATTAAGTCATTAAATTGAAAAGCTTTTGGGGCTTTTTCAGTTGTAAAATGCTTGCCAATTTTCTCCTTTTGGTTCTGTTGCTGCTTCAACTCTTC
Organism: Globodera ellingtonae; assembly: GCA_001723225.1. NCBI lineage: Eukaryota > Metazoa > Nematoda > Chromadorea > Rhabditida > Heteroderidae > Globodera > Globodera ellingtonae. The sequence goes on along the minus strand of MEIZ01000230.1, from coordinate 23,128 downwards.
CATGTTCAGTTGGTTCATCTTTGTGGTGTTTTTGTTTAAATTCCATTCCTCAATTTGTTTAAGCTTTCTGGCGACCAATTCTTGTGTGTTCTTCAGTTGCTCTTTCAACTGCTTCATTTCTTCCTGTAATTGCTTCTCCTTCTTCAATTCCTGTTCCAGTTCCATTTTCATCTTTTCTTCAATTTCGTTTTGGTCGCCCAAAGTGTTGGCGTCCCCAACTTCTGAAACTTTTTTAAGATAAATAGGTATAAGTGGCGAAAGCTGGTCACAAATGTTTTGCAAACATTAGCAATAATTAATATTATTAAATCAATTTTTTTACCATGATTAGCTGTTATGTCCACTCCATCGATTGAATCACTCAAAAATAACATGTTTATTTACTACAAAATCTGATAAATTTCTTTGATTAATATTTAATGGAAGACATAAAGCCAATCACAAAACGCGAACTTTATTTAAAATTTGCGGTTTTCTTCAAATTTTTAGCCTCTAAATAGCAAAAGTGTTTTATATAAATGAATATTTTGAATGAACTTAAATGTATTTAAAGACTGAAAATTGGGATTATCTTATAAATTGATGGGCGTGTCTTTGGGCAAAAATGTTGACCTAAAAACGGGAGACATTATTTTCTTTGTTGGGAATTAATTCTTTTTATCATTAATTCGAATGCTTTATTTGCTTTAAGCAAAATGTTGCCCCAGAGAATTGTAAGAAAAAATTCAAAAAGTTACGATTAATAAATCGAATTGATAAATAATTATTTTAATAGGTTTATTGGTAAAGCCCTTCCCCTTCTCTAAACGAACTTTCAGAAGCGCAAAAATGAACTGAGCAAAAGCTGACCTTAGCATTAAAAATCGTATATTTAAAAGAAAAGCTGCTCTAAGATTATCTGGAATTTACTAGGGAAAATTTGAATAAATTCGACTCGACTTCGAGCCCCCGGGCCTAAATTCGAACACTTTCAGGAATTAATGAAACTGAAAATTCGTTTTAAACTTTAAATGAATTTTTTTTTGTTAATTAATCCAAATTTTTTTTTCGGCAGCGCCTTTAAGCCCGCCGAGCCGCCCCAAATGCTTAAACTGGGCTTAAATAGGCAACTAAATGTCAAAGCAGGGCAAAATCTTTTTAAATAAGAAATTAATTAAAAAACCGACATTTCTCTAAATGTTTTCTCCACTTCTCTCGGATTGTGCGACATTTCTTTTGGGCTTTTATTGGGATAGTGTAAGGAAGAATATGTAACTTTTTTCTAAAATGGGTACTTTTGTTATACAAATGAGCCCCTCACTTTCTAGGTGGCATTTTGGAAAAAAAAA
>MEIZ01000230.1:0-15651 GCA_001723225.1 Globodera ellingtonae | reverse complement strand
CCAAAAACGGAGAGAATTCATTGCGTTTATTTTGAGAGAATATTGCAAAAGTGAAAAATCTGAAATTTCGTACAAAAAAAAATATTAAAAAACAAAAAAAGTGAAACTTAAGACGCTTGTTCGTTACTTGGTAAGCTTAGGCACCCTTCTTTCCATTTTCTCAAAAAAAACCATTTAAGGGACGCTGAAAGATTTTAGTGATTTGGTAATCTTTACAAAAAAGCAAAAAGGGGTCCCGGCGGGCGAAAATTACACCAACCAAAAAAAAAGAAGAAATCACTCTTCCTGGTGCTGGTGTGAAAAAATGCGCAGAACTCAAGAATCTGCTGAGCTCACTTTTTGAAATTAAAAAAATAGTTGGAATATGGACGATGTGAAATTCAATCGGTTCTTCAAATTCGGTTTCGAAATTTAAAAAAACCCGAGGAATAAAATGAAGAATATATTATAAAAAACTTTTGCTTTTTTATTCAATCGACTTCTCTCATCGAGACAAATTGAATGGGTATCAAAATTTTGATTTGCCGAGCACCTTTTTACCCAAAGGAAAAGTGCTCCTTCGATTTTTTAATAAATTTTTCAGGGCCCCCTTTTCGCTTTCCTAAAGGGTTAGTTGAATAAGAATTCTTCGCTGCCCTACGAAACACCGAAGCCACGAAACCGAAACAGCGACTAAACAAAAAACGACGAAATACCGAAAAAAAATCATTCTGAATCCCGGACCCGAATTCATGCTTCTTGATCAATTTTGAACCCCAAAATTGATTTTAGAAATTTTTTGAATTTGAAGAAAGGCCTAATTCGGGGCCGGGGTTTGAAATTGGGATTCTACCCCGCCGAAACACGCATAGAATTTTTTTGTTGTTGGCATTTCATGGTTTTTTTAACTGAATTGGAATTTTGTAGGATTGGCATTTTGTTGGCGCGCCAAATGTCCCCTCCCACAAACAATTGATTTACCGGTCATATTCATTCCCTCTCCACCTACTCCCTCCTCCTCAATTTTAAATCGATTCCTTTTTGCCTATGTCAATTCCTTTTAAACTTTATCATTTTTAGAAACTAAAGTTTAGAATTTTCTAATAAATTAAAATGTCAATTTCGGCCGATTCAACCAACGGAGAGGAAATAACAGCTGATCAGCAGGGTAAGAAGTCGATTTGTATTTAATAAACTCCTTATTAATAATGCCCATTGTTTCAGAATGTTGGCCTCCAAATCTCGCCAATTTGGACCCGTCCGAAGAATTACGTCTTTTGCGTGCCCGAATTGTCCATTTGAAACGTCAACAAACGATCAATAATTCACCAACCTCCTCAAATGCCAGTTTTGATTTGGTGCTTAAAAATGGAAAACGACGAAAAATAAGTGCACTTGAGCAAAAGCAAACGGCGAATTTTGAACAACAAAAAGCTGCTGAACAAAAAGCACGGCTAGCAAAGATGGAGGAGTATCAGAACAAACAGCAACAGACCATTGACGCGTTGATGGGTAAACGTGGTTGAGCGTAGAAAAATCCATTTTTAGGGATGTTTATTTTAAATCCGCCAAAAATTTACATCCGGGGGTTTAAGATCGGCGCAGTACTTGCTTCAAACTTAACCGATTCAGAAATTCTTAAAGCTACTCGATAGATCTCGAAGAGTTGAAGCCAACAGTAAGTTAAAGCCTTTCGATTGGACAAATAGAAAAAGAGTTATGGCCAGAAAATCCCCAAAAATTGGCATTTCAAGTGTTAAGGTCATAACTTTTTTGAATCTTGTCCAATCACAAAGCTTTAACTTTATGTTAGCTTCAACTTTCGAGATATTTCGATTGGCGTTAAGTCTGAATCGGTTAAGGTGAAGGAAGTTATTGTCCCGACCTTGTTTGTGGATGGATGAGTTGGGTATGGATGAGATGGGTTGACCCCTCCGGAAAAGACCTTTTCCTTTTTCACTATTTATTGAATTTTGAAAATCGGGCGAAATGGAGGTCAGATTCGGATTCTACGTAACAAAATGTTTTTGAATATCAAAATAATTTTGGGGTTTCGCTCGTTTCAGTTTCCATCGATCACTTTTCCTCGAAGTATCAGAAACATGAGAAATTGTTAAATGATCACCAGAAACTAATGGAAGAAATGAAGGAACAACGGAAAATGGCCGATTTGGAGCAACAACAGCATCAAAAGGAGACCAATGACAAAATTGGCTGGTTGAATAAGGATCAGGAGCATTGCGGTAGGGGAGACATATGTTTTTCTCTGTCATCAAGCAACGCGATTCTTCAAAATCAATCAATTCATTCAATTTGTTTTGCACCGTTTCAGTTTCCGTTGATCAGTTTTTGTTGATGCAAAGTGATCAGAAGGCATTGCTGGACAGCCTTAATGCATTTGAGCAGAAGCAAGCGGCTTATGCTGAACAACAAAAAGCTGATCAGAAAGCACTGAGTTCAACGATTGATCAAGTGCGTTTAAACTTTGTCGATGCTATGATTTTTAAGTTGAGTTGGATGGAAACAGAATTTTTGGAAAAATCGGAATCGGGGACAAATAGCTAATAGTAAAAAAACAGGACCATTTAACTTTAAGCAATGCAATGAACGTGAAAAGCAACTGAGCAACATTTTTGGACAATTTATTGAAGAACAGAAGAAAAAGTTTGAGGAACAAAAGGAAACGGACAGAAGAATGCTTCAGAAGCAAGTGGAGGAATTGGCAAATAGTTCGAAGAAAGAGCTCGAAAAAGTGGGTAATATGGACAAATATTTTAATTAAATGAATGTGATAAGTCAAAAACAAATAAAGGGCACCATTAGGCCTGTAGCCAGGGGGGAGTCAGGTGCGGGCATGCCAAGGTTGGGCAAAATTTCGGGATTTTTGCTGTTTCGGATTTCGGGAGTAAAATGTCATTTTGAGCTTTATTGTATGTTATTTAAAAATTTAAATAAATCTTAAAGGGAATGAATCAGCTGAAGGGAGAATTGATTGCAAAGATGGAGGACCAGTATCAGAAAGAGCAACTGAAGATGGAGCAGTATCAGAAAGAGCACAAACAGGAGATGGAGCAGCATCAGAAAGAGCAGCAACAGAAGATGGAGCAGTATCAGAAAGAGCAGAAACACAAGATGAAGCAGTATCAGAAAGAGCACAAACAGAAGATGGAGCAGCATCAGAAAGAGCAACTGAAGATGGAGCAGATCAGAAAGAGCAGCAACAGAAGATGGAGCAGTATCAGAAAGAGCAACAGAAGATGGAGCAGTATCAGAAAGAGCAGAACAGAAGATGGAGCAGTATCAGAAAGAGCAGAAACAGAAGATGGAGCAGCATCAGAAAGAGCAACGAAGATGGACAGTATCAGAAAGAGCAGCAACAGAAGATGGAGCAGTATCAGAAAGAGCAGAAACAGAAGATGGAGCAGTATCAGAAAGAGCAGAAACAGAAGATGGAGCAGTATCAGAAAGAGCAGAAACAGAAGATGGAGCAGCGTCAGAAAGAGCAACTGAAGATGGAACAGTATCAGAAAGAGCAGAAACAGAAGATGGAGCAGTATCAGAAAGAGCAGAAACAGAAGATGGAGCAGTATCAGAACAACCAGCAACAAAATACCAACGCGTTGACTGAAGCACAAAAGGAAAATGGTAGGGTTATTTTTACTGTCAAATGCTAACAAATTTGCTGAAATGGCAACAATGCTCTGCAGGAAAAGGACGTCGTCAAAATGGAGAAGTATTAAAAACAACAGCAACAGAACATCAACACGCATTGACTGAAGCACAAAAGGGAAATGGTAGGGGAATTGTTATTTAAATGTTTAATAATATTTAAATTAAATTAATAGCAGGACTAATGCCTCAACAAAATCGATTGAAATCCGCTGCTTGTCGCGCGGACCTCACACTCTCTGGGACCAATCGATTGATTGTCCAATTTACTGGAGAGAATTCGAGTAAAAACATTGTTTTGTTATAGAATGATTTAAAAATATATATTGTAAAAAGAGTTCTTTAAAATTTTGAATCCGCTTACTTTTTAGCGTGGCGTTCTGTGTTCGCTGAAAGGCCAATTCCGAAGAGCAATTTCGGCATTTTCTACTACGAAGTGGCCATTTTAGAGCAAGGGCTGTAGTAAGTTAAATAATAATTAAATAGTTTAGCTTTGAAACTGCTTTAGAAGCATTTTCCGTAAAAAAACTTCTTTTTATTTAGCGGTATTCACATTGGACTTGGGACCAAACAAAAGCCATTGAACAGATGGGTTGGCGAGAACGAAGGCTCTTACGCATACGAACGCTATGGCAGATTTTATGGCCACGCAGTTGAGGGATGTTCCCACACCACCAATGGACGTCCGTACATCGGAGGAAACCCCGAATTTGGCATTGGCGACGTCATCGGATGCGGCGTGGATTTGGCAACTCGCCAAATCATTTACACAAAAAATGGACAGCGTTTGGGTGAGAAATAAAAATAATAAAATTAGGGCATTAGTCGGGGTCTGGGTTTTTCAGGGTCATAAGTCTCGGGGTCTGGGAAAAACTCCGAAAAAAGGCCTAAATTTGCGGGGACGGGGTCGGGGTGGCAACCCTAATTTAGATGAATTATATTTATTTATTTGTTTTTGCAGAAACTACCGGCTTGTTTGTCTCTTTTGTCGCCGATTTGTTTCCGTGCGTTACGTTGTTTCATTCTGGCGACAAAATTGAAGCCAACTATGGACCAAAGTTTGAATGCAAATTCTGATGAGGAGTAGGCGCTCGGACAGTGAAAAACAATTTTTTTTAAAATTTATTTTTTCTTTGGAATGTTACAACCGATGAAAATTTTAAGCGTTATTATCAAAATTTGTCTGATTTGATTTTTATGTCATTTTGATCGAATAAAGAAATGATTTTCCAAGACTCGATTCTAACAAAGTAAAAAATCAGGTTCGGCGACTGAGAAAACAAGATTACACCATACGCAAAAATCAAAAATTATTAATAAATAAACATACAAAATTTTAAAGTTTTTTTCAAAAAAAGATTTCCGGCCATCCCTGTCACCCACCCCCTGGGGCTATTTCAATTGTGTCATACCTCCGATATGATCCTATGATACGATATCATATCGTATGCAAAATTTCTGTTTCAATTGAATCGTATGAAAAATCATGTGCCGCCCATGATATGCCATATGGGGGTGTCATATGTGCGTTTCAATTGGATCGGGTATGATATCAGAGATATGTGTATGATATCACAAGTGATATCATCCGCGGCACATGACTTTCCATATGACATATCGTACGCGCGTTTCAATTAAAAGCGTGTCATAAATAGGATATGGCACGTCCCCTTACAGAAATCATACGCGGCTGTATCCGCTCCAAAGCGGTGATTTTTTATAAATTATTGAAATATTTTTTTTCAAAATGTTAAAAACACGATTCTAGGGGTTTTCGAGGTCGTAGAATCCGAATCTGACTTCTATTTCGACCAATTCCGAACCCCGGACCGGGATTCGAACAATTTTCAAAATAATTTTTCTAGCCGTTTTTGGGGTCGTAGAATCCGAATCTGACTTCTATTTTGACCAATTTCGAACCCCGTATTACAAAAAATAAAAAAGTTTTATAGAGGCTTTCTGGGCCGTAAAATCCGAATAATTTCGACCAATTCCGAATCCCGAACCCGAATTCGAACAATTTTCGAAAATTTTTTTTTTCTATTTTAATTATACCACCAAACGTTTATAAAAAAGCGTTTTCTAAAAATTGTTCGAATTCGGGTTCGGAATTGGTCAAATAGGAGTCAGATTCGGATTCTACGGCCCAGAAAGCCCCCATAAACATTTTGATTTTTTTTAAATGTTCGAATTCGGGTCAGGGGTTCGAAATTGGTTGAAATCGAAGTCAGATTTTGATTCTACGACCAAAAATTCTACTTTGATCACGTTTTCGAATTTGGAAAAGGGTATTAGTTCCGTAAAAAGGATATTGGTTACGGTAATGAGAGAAATCATATGTAGAATATGATATCATATCGGTAAAAATTAATTGAAACAGCACATATGACATATGATTTCTGCGTATGATGCCGTGTCACACGCAGCCGTCGTATGTAAACTCTACCTATGATATCATATCCCAGTCAATACGACGGAATTGTAACACAGATATGACATATCATAGGAACATATCGGAGATATGATCCAATTGAAATAGGCCCCTGTTTGGCGTAGAGCCCGGCGGGAGCGGCTCCGCTTCCGATTCGAGGGCAAAAGTTACGAGTAATTTTGAAGCCAAAATGTAGGGTTGGACAAGACCGGATATTATCCGGGTCCCCCGGATAGCGGTTCCACCGGTTCCTTGACACCCGGATACCGGTACCGGATAGTAATTTATAGCCGGATATCCGTCCGGATACCGGATAATTTTCAATTTTTGTAAATACTAATTAAAAATTTTATAAAAATCAAATTTACGCAATTTTTGACAAAAAGTAAATAAAGGCATAAAAAATATACGAATAAAATCAAATTCAATCAGCTTGGATGGTAATTTCATTTGTCAATAACTCTTCTTCATCTGCAACAGGCGACGGTCAAAGCGTATCCAGGAATTTTTTGGGGTGGGGGCTGATTCAAACAAAAAAAAAATGGATTTTAGATGTGCATTTTTTGCTTTTTATTATTGCAGTTTTAGCAAATTTTGAGAAAAATGTTCGATTTTTAGTGGTGCATTTTTGGTTTTTATTTCATTTTTCTTAAAAAAATTTGATTATAAAAATTGAATAAAAAATCGATATTTGCCGATCGAGTCTTTTTTTTTGAGAGTTCTACTTTATTTAGGGGGAGGGGGGTGGGTCGGCGGTGCCGATAGGCGCCGCCGAGAAAAATTTTGAATTTTTGACAATTTGTTAAAAGATTTGCAACCAAATTTTAAAAAAATGGGCAATTTTTTGAGCTTTTTAAGCATGGACGGAGTCGGCGTTTTCATTTTTGACAAATTTGAAATAAGCGCAAGTATAATTTTTAATGAAAATTTGAGCAATTTTTGTTAAGAGCCAATTTTTTTGTGAAAATCAGAAGAAATTACTATCAATCGAAAGCTCTCATTGAGCTGAGTAATATTACAAAAGAAAGCTAGGCATTTAGTGTAGTTTGAAAAAAGTTGTAACAAAAAAAGTCACCAGTAGCCGAGTTGTCCGGAGTCCGGACACGATCTCTCTATTTAATTTAAATAGGAAATGGCCAATTGTCGCGAAAAATTCAAAATTTTTTACTAGCGCTAACACCATCAAAAAAAAAAATCTCGCCGAAAAAACATCACCATTAGGGGTGCTTAACCCGCCCGGATCCAACCCCCGGATACCGGGTATCCCGGATCCTGGACACCCGGATACCGGTCCCGGATAATTTGCCCAAAACACCCGGATACCGGTCCCGGTTCCGGTTCCGGATACCCGTTCTTGTCCAACCCTAATTATAATATTGAAAATGATTCCATTTGGCTTTAAATTTGGCATTGTTTCTTCAATGATTTCGGTTGGAAAAATTTGTTAATTCCATTGGCGCCATTTGCATATATTTATTTAYGTTTGAAGAAAATGTATTTGAAAACATTAATATTTTATTGAATTTTTTTATTATCTCAAAAATTAATTCAATCTATGAATGACATAAAAACATAAAATTAAAATGGTCTTTTCTTGATCACAATCTTTCAATGGGTCAAATGGGTGAAGAAGTTTGGTGATTTTTTAACAAATTGAGTCCAACTCCGCGTATCATCTTTAAAATTCCAGTTACCTATCCGACTTCCACTAAGTTTTTTTTCGAAACATTAGGTTTTACGCCACACATTTAAATTTTGTGGAGACGAAATGCCATTCAAAAATCATACGTCTGCCCAATTCGTGAATATGGCTGTAAACTTTGATCCCCCTCCTCCAAAAAACATTTTTTGCCGATTTCTTGCGGACGAACTTATCTTTCCTTCCCCTCACATCAGAATTGTCCCCGCATCATTTCGGGGAGGGTCAATTTCCCCACCACTTTGTCCCCGGGGATCATGAAAACTACCTATCTCTTTGCCCATCTCCATTCCGGTCCGGGGATCAGTGTCGTCCCCTTGCTGAACATTTAACATTTGCATCCCCACCCCTTCCGGCAAATGTTTAGGTATTCATTTTATTCTCACTGTTTTTCCCCATCTCTGATCCTTTTGTGCCATGTTCTGGCGTCTTTTTGTTTATCCGACAGATTTTGTCCGTTTATTTCCCACATTTACTTACTGTACGGTAACCAATTCCCCCGACCATCACCACTTCATTGCCCGCCAATTTCTAACACTCTCGCCCTCTCGTTCTCTCGTTCTCTTTCTCTCTCTCTCTTTTTCTCTTTCTATTCTCTCTCAAAATGGTGATGAAAAAACGTCCTGCCCCTTCGGACAGTTCCTTTAAAGGATTACATTTTTTGGTATTGTTTATTTGTGTTATGTTTTTTTGCACAYATTATCTGTCTTTCTTTTTTTGTTCACTCGCTTTTGTTTGACATTTGCAYWTGCACAAATCAAAAGTTCTATTCTTTTCCCCCAAAGATTTAAGAATAATAGTTAGAAATTAATTTTGTCAATAAAATTTACGGAAATACTTTTACTGGTGCCCGCCCCATCAGCCTTTTTTGGGTCTGGAATTTGTTTGATTATCCGAAAAAATCCCACYTTTTCACCAAATCACCATAAGAAATCTGATTTTTTTGARTAAATGCGGCTAACAACTTTTTAATTTTATAGAAAATATTAATCGACAATCAAAAAAAAATGGGCGAAACAATTAGCAAGCCGGTGAAGTGGATTGGCAATAAATTGTACAAGCTGGGGGAAGTAATTGAACATCTTTTCGATGGAGGCTTTATGCCGGCGTTACGTTCGTTGCTGTCTTCGCAGGACGTTCTGTTTCCGCCCATCTCATACGTGTTGGCCATGAACGGGCGTCCAGATCTGATGGACTCCCTGAACAACGGCTTGAAGTACAAGGTGAGAATCGTGGAAAGAATGTCTTCCAGTTAATAAAATTTCATAAATCATTTTTAAGAAAACAAAGGCCATCATACACATCGGGGAGATGCTCAGCGACTTGGGTTTGGACCACATCGTAATCGCATTCAAAAAAGCCGTCGAGTAAGTATAAAAATGATTCCCTTTATCCCTTACTGTCCACCCTTACTTTTCAAAAGTTGCAGGCTCTAATATAAAATACGAGAATTTGCGCAAATACGTTTTTGACAAATTAAAATAACTAAATATTTCGTAGAAGCTGACTAATTAATTGACTGGTGTTTTCAGGTTTTAACCTGTTTTGTTTTTGCGAACTGGGTAGAGAAGCCCAGAAATAGCGTCCATTTCGAAAATTTTAGAATTAGAGCGACTTTTTAGTCAATATTTTGGCGTTTTTTGAGAATAAATCAATAATTTTGCCATTTTTCATAATAAATCAATATGCAATATTTAGGCATTTTTCAAAAAATGTTTAGAAATTCAATATGTCGGCATCTTTTCCCTTCTTAAGAAAAATGCAATATGTACGAAACTTTACCCTTAGAAAGAAAAATATTAAGCTAAAAATGTACGCCTGAAAAATGACTTTTTCTTTGACCAAAATGCAGCCCTATAAAGATCAGATTTTCGAAAAATAATTATTTTAGATATTTTTTTATAAAATTTTCTAAAAAACATAAAAAATATTTTTACAATTGTGACGAAATAAAGATTGACGAATTTTGAATGTTCTTAAGCATGAAATTGACTAAATTTGGTCAGTTATATCACTTTTTTTAATCAATATTTGGCACTTTTTGGGGTTTTTTGTCAATATTTTGAGGGTTTTTGGTAGGGTTGGACAAGAACGGGTATCCGGAACCGGGACCGGTATCCGGGTGTTTTGGGCAAATTATCCGGGACCGGTATCCGGGTGTCCAGGATCCGGGATACCCGGTATCCGGGGGTTGGATCCGGGCGGGTTAAGCACCCCTAATGGTGATGTTTTTTCGGCGAGATTTTTTTTTTTGATGGTGTTAGCGCTAGTAAAAAATTTTGAATTTTTCGCGACAATTGGCCATTTCCTATTTAAATTAAATAGAGAGATCGTGTCCGGACTCCGGACAACTCGGCTACTGGTGACTTTTTTTGTTACAACTTTTTTCAAACTACACTAAATGCCTAGCTTTCTTTTGTAATATTACTCAGCTCAATGAGAGCTTTCGATTGATAGTAATTTCTTCTGATTTTCACAAAAAAATTGGCTCTTAACAAAAATTGCTCAAATTTTCATTAAAAATTATACTTGCGCTTATTTCAAATTTGTCAAAAATGAAAACGCCGACTCCGTCCATGCTTAAAAAGCTCAAAAAATTGCCCATTTTTTTAAAATTTGGTTGCAAATCTTTTAACAAATTGTCAAAAATTCAAAATTTTTCTCGGCGGCGCCTATCGGCACCGCCGACCCACCCCCCTCCCCCTAAATAAAGTAGAACTCTCAAAAAAAAAGACTCGATCGGCAAATATCGATTTTTTATTCAATTTTTATAATCAAATTTTTTTAAGAAAAATGAAATAAAAACCAAAAATGCACCACTAAAAATCGAACATTTTTCTCAAAATTTGCTAAAACTGCAATAATAAAAAGCAAAAAATGCACATCTAAAATCCATTTTTTTTTTGTTTGAATCAGCCCCCACCCCAAAAAATTCCTGGATACGCTTTGACCGTCGCCTGTTGCAGATGAAGAAGAGTTATTGACAAATGAAATTACCATCCAAGCTGATTGAATTTGATTTTATTCGTATATTTTTTATGCCTTTATTTACTTTTTGTCAAAAATTGCGTAAATTTGATTTTTATAAAATTTTTAATTAGTATTTACAAAAATTGAAAATTATCCGGTATCCGGACGGATATCCGGCTATAAATTACTATCCGGTACCGGTATCCGGGTGTCAAGGAACCGGTGGAACCGCTATCCGGGGGACCCGGATAATATCCGGTCTTGTCCAACCCTAGTTTTTGGTCAATCTTTTAACCAATATTTTGCCTTTTTAGTCAATATAAATTCCAGCTCTGCTAATTAATATTCAGGGAGAAGATGGTTTGTCGTCGTTGCGGTAAGGAGATCAAGTTCATCGATGAACTCTGCTACTGTCCGGAGGATTCAGGGGAAAAATGCCATCATGGCACCAGGTAGAAGCACATTAATTCATTTTTATTTGTGATATTTTTTTTGTCTTCAGTTTATTCCATATTCGGGGTATTCTTTTTGATCGAACGATCCGCTTCAGTCTTTTCTCCAAGCTATTGTATAAACTTAATTATTCTCTTAAATTTTTTTTTTAATTTAGCTGTTGCGACAATCGCAAGATCAAGGCTGTGACAAGCGGCCGCTGAGCTTAAGAGCCACATATCAAACATTTGCCCAATTTATTTGACAATATTCTGTCTTTTTCCTAATTGGAATTTCATGCATTCCAATTTTAGCCTAACCATCAGTTGGCCAATCTCTTCTTTTTTGAGCAATTTTGTAAATTGTGTGGATAAACTTTTAAAACATAACTAACAAAAACAGCAAAAAGCCGTTGTTTCGTATATTTTTTAGTCGTTTTTCGTTAAAACAAAAAGTTTAGAGATTAGAATTGCAATATGAATAACTTCTTCAATTTGTTCGGTGCTGGCAAGGACAAAACCGTATAATTTTTCTGAAATTATTAATAAAAAATAAACACTTTTCAAGACGTTCTCTGTTGCTGGCAAAAATGCAAATGTAATTTTGCTGAAATTTATTATTAAAAATAAAATAAACATTGTTCAGATGAATTACTACCAGCTGCTGGGCATCAGTTGCTGTCGGTTCACCACCATTTCCGGCACGGGACGAGATGATCAAAGAGCTGAAAGTCGCTCAAGTGGCCCGACACAAGCGCCTTCAGATTATTTATTGATTTTTGGTCTTTGTTCATTTTTCGACGCTTTATTTTTGAAATTTGATCAATTTTCTTTACATAGACGCTTTTAATACAAATGAATGATTCCCATAAAACACCATCCATCCATCATTCATCTCTCAATTTGATGCGTCATTCATTGACGAAATTTGGGCAAAACGATGGAATTGTTACGAAACGCGGGCAGAATTGCTGAGATTGGATTAAACTCAAATAAAATAAACAAAAATCAAATGCACAAAAAATTTTTGACCAATCAGCATTGGCACAACCAGAGCCAACAACGGCATCTCGACGACGGGGCGGCGGCCATTTGATTTTTTGGTTGTCGTCGATGGCTTTTTGGTGGTCGTCGATGGCTTTTTGGTGGTCGTCGATGGCTTTTTGGTGGTCGTCGATGGCTTTTTGGGGGTGGTCGGTGCTGAAACAATAAAATATAAATGATGATTTCGCACACGTAAAAAATATGCACCTGAAAGAATGTTATTTGATAATTGGCAATTGTTTAATGTCCCCAAAACATTAAGAAAAGATATTTCTTCACTTGATTATAGGTAGGCCGGGACCGGAAATTTTGGAAAAAACGGGACCGGGATTAACCGGGACCGAGAAAGCCGGGATCGTGATCAGGACCAGCATTTTGACCCGAGAAACGAGAAAACCCGAGACTGGAAATGGAGAATTTTTTTTAGTATCGTCATCAAAATTTTAGTAAAATTAAGCATTTTGCTTCGGAGTTTCGGAAAATTTTCAAAAAAATAGGTTTACGTAAAAGTGAAGGGGATGCCCGGCGAAGCGGGCCACTCGCGTCTCAGCGACTTTGACAAAGTTGAAGTGGTTTAACAAGTTTAAAAAAGTTATTATAATGTAAAATTGCCAAAAATTGGGTTTTCTGATCATATCCCAGTCGGGCTCGCGGTCCCGGTCGGGCTCCCGGTCCCGGAATAAAACTTGCACATTTTCGAAATTTGTCAAAGATATGTTTTGCCAAAAATTCGAGCATATAAAAATGTCAGGGTCCTCCCCCCCCTCCAACCCCAACGGCATAAGTTTAGGATTAATTATGACTCTGTAAATATATATATACAGACGACCACTTGCTGTCGGCTCCTGGTCGGGAGGTAAATGTTCTCCCTGTTTGCCGAACACGCAGGTGCAAGACCAGTCACCACCAGGGTCCTTCTTCAATTCGGCAACGGAAACAACTTCACACCTTTGCCTATCGTCATGGTTTGTACAATGCCATAGTTCGTGCGTCCGTACTTCTGACACTATAACAGGGTTGTGCACCTTCTAATAAATACCCACCCTCTAATAATTACCCACTCTAGGAAGGAGTTGAAAAATAATTACTCATGAGTAATTAAAAGAGTGAATACGGTATGTAGATGTCAAGTACAGAATTGGAAACGGGCTTTCGTACTTACAAATTTAAACACTTACTTTCTTCCAAGAATGTACTTGGAAAATGAGAATTTGGCGTGAATGTTGAAAATTATGGAATTCTAACAAAATGTTTCGCCGCGGCGACTAGCGGGCTGCCGAGCTCACCCCTAGTAAAACAGAATTTGCAAAAAAAAATAATTGGATTTTTGGAAATTCGAATCTGGCAAAATTTTTGTAAATTTCCTTAACAATACGGCTCCGAGTCGGGTAACCTCAAAATTGGCTTCTAAAATTGATTTTGGAGAAAATTAGTATACTTGAATTTTGTAAATTAGCCCGTTATGTACTTGGGAATCAATATGTTTGTACTTGGGCATTGTTACCCGATCTCAACCCTGCACTATAATAATAAAAAGAAGAAATATTTCCGAGTGCTCAAGTCGAAACGAACGCTTCTGGGGATAAACCGGAACTTTCAGCCCCCCCCAAATCTGATTACACATTAACCAATTTGCTCGTCTATCTTCGACCACCTCCATAACATTGGGACTTGAAGCAATATGTGTCTTCAGCGTCGCAATTGATGACCTTAATTTTGTCACGTTTGTCGGTTTTATTGCCGCTATCTAAGCTTCCGCCCCAGCATTGTTGAACTGCTTGAAAATTTAAAAAATGAATTAGGAAAAGTCCGACCCCATAGAAAAAAAAGTACCGCTGTTGCAAAAGTACGGCATGCAGAAAAGGAGCACAACAAAAGACGGGAGAATGCTTCTGTTGTTCATTGTTTTTTTGGGGGGGGGGGTATCGCTTTAAAAAATTTGATTAATATTTTACATAATTAATCAAAAGAAAAATGCAATTACATTGTATTGCACCGCCACTTTGGGGACTAACTAACAGAGGGAAGCAAATCGGTGCCAGTGATTCGTCAATAACGGACGGGATGGGTAAACGGACGGTTGGATTGGTGGGTGATTCAGTGGACAAATGATGACTTTTTGTCAAATATTTCTTTTAAATTGAAAAGTTGTGATTTGGAGGGCTCAGCTAAAATAAGACCGTTTAAAGCAGGGGTCCCATAAGCAAAATCTTTTGGTTTTTTATATCTTACCCTTTATTTTTACTTTGAACTTAATGGGACCCTTGGGTTCGAACTCGCTTGAATGCAAGCACTTAGTTACGTTTATTTGGCCTTACTCTCAGGGATCTCAGCTCATCTTCGATATGGAAACCGGCTCCAAAAATATGACATTTTTATAGCATCGAGGGGTCAAAAATATGGCATGGAAAATTAATTGCAGTTGAACACTTTGTGGAGAATGGCCAGGACCTTGAAGAGACGGACAGAAACAGCTCTACCGGTGTGATGCTCTCATGAATCAAAGGGAATGCCGACGTTGCTCGCTGTTTGCTGTCGAAGGGCGCGCGCGATGATCGGACTGGTGTGAATGGTAAGGGAATTTAATTAATAAAACTATATTAAATATTTATTAATTAATATTTCTAAAAGAATTATGCTCGTTTAAGGATTAGTATTTGCATGTATTCTTCTAAATTTAAGTGATTTTTAATTCTTTCAAGCTTTTAAAATGTAAAAATTTTGAGGGTTTTTCGCCGCTTCTCTTTACAGTCAAATTTTTGGTTGAGAATGGCCGGGACATCGAAGTGACGGAGCCTTGGCTATACCGCGTTAATCGTCGCATTGAGCGAAGGGAATGCCGACGTTGCCCGCTTTTTGCTGTCGAAGGGCGCGCGCACTGATCGCACCGATCTCATTGGTGTGGTGGAAATCCCCGGGATGGGTGGAATTCCGATTTCCTTCCAGATTATTGTTGTGGTCGGAATCTCCGACATTTTTGGGGTCGGAATTCCGATTTCCGAAATATTTTGAGCTTTGTAATTTTTTGAGGCCTCCGGCGCCCATCCTGCTGGTGGGAATTAGAGCTGCTGGACGGTTTTTGATTGTCAAAACAAAAGGAAACAATTTACGAAAGAAACACCCAAAAAACTAACAAAAAAGGAAACAAAACAAAATATTTTAGTCCAGTTCTGGTGGCAAATAATGTCAGGACGATAACGACGACATGATTTTTAACAAAAATTTTTGTTTTTAAGGCAAAACGGAACTGGACGCAGCGACCGGGACCGGGATTTTATGAAGGGGAAAATTAATCAAATCTCGGTCAAAAAAACCGGGACTAATGGACAAAACAAAGAGTTGAAATTTTGAAAAAAATGGGATTTTATAAGGGGGAAATTCATTCCCAAATTCGAGACTTCAGTACCACTCCCGGTCTCGGCTTACTC
>MEIZ01000229.1:87648-103097 GCA_001723225.1 Globodera ellingtonae | reverse complement strand
AATGGCAAATTTTCAAAATAATGTCATTTGCCATTAAAAGAGGGCATTCTGAGGGATCCCCCGGTCCCGGCCTACTCTAGGAAATACTACGAAAAACATTGTCTTTATCTGTGGCGAAATGTCAGCAATTATTAAATTATTCAAATATTTTCATTTTGGCTATTCACAATCGATCGTTATTTTTGTAAAATGACGATGAAAAATATTTATGAGATGTGGAACATTGATTCGGGTAATATAATTATTACGTAATATGATTTATTTAAATAAATACCCATTTCAATTATGGGCTGTCATTTCAATAATTTTTTTCAAAGCCTTAATATTTATTTATTTCAGAGACTAGTTTGCCCAAATAAAATGGGAGAATTCTGGATTTTAATTTTGGTGGCATTCGCAATAAATTTCCTGGACAAAGCCGAATCCGTAAAAGTAAAATTGGAGCTCAAAACCTTTGATGAAATATTCGGAGAAGGCTGGTGGGACAAAGGCGACGCCGAAGATTTGAAAACGCCTGCGCCAACAAACTTTGGACAAAATGTCCATCACCAAATTGACCGACAGAACACCCAAATTGGACAAATTGAACCCAATTCAACTGATCAGAATCCTCCTCTCACAGAGTCTGATCACTCTGATAATGCCAATGAAGAACAAAGCCAAAGAATGGAAGAAATTTCTTCAAATAAAAACATTGCTGAAGATGAGCGAAAACGTAATATTATCGATGACTTCCTTGCAATAAAAGAAGAATTTAAGCAAAAAGGAAAATATTCAAAAAAAGAATGGAATCAAATTGAGGAAAAAATTGCTAAACATTTAAAAGTCTGTCGCACAAAAATATATAAATGGAAAAAAGAATTGGGCTTAAGTCAAAAAGTGTCCTATGAAAAGGAAGAACGTAAACATTTAATAGAGAAATTTGATCAGAAGAAAGCCGAGTTAACGCGGGACGGATTCAAAAACTCTTATTCAAATGAATTAGATAAAACTGTCGCGAAAGAATTGGGCCTTAGTTTTATGACAATTTACGCTTGGAAAAGTGCACTTGGCCAAACCAGTGAGATTTATTCTAAATATTTAGTAAAAAAACTTTCTAAATAAGGGAAAATTATTGTCGTATTCGTTTCCAGCGCCGGTTGATCGGGATCGGGATTCCATACCGGGATAATCCCGACCAACTCCTACCTTTCGCACATTTTTTCGAGTTTTTTGCTTCTTTAGGGACAAATTACTCGGACAATGAAAAGCTTAAAATTGTAAAAAAGTTTATGAGAATGAAAAGCGACAATTCCGGTGAGGACAAAAAATCATGCAAAGAAATAGACAAAGAAATCGCTGAAAGATTTGGTGTAAATGTTGGCACAATATATAAATGGAAAAAAGAATTTGGCTTAAGTCGAAAAAAGCTAAAACATATCGAACAAAAGAAATTGATGAAACGTTATTATGAAATAAAAGACAAAAATCCTAAAATTAGAGATGGGGACATTGCCAAAATGTTGAAAATTGGAACACGCACTTTGTTTAGATGGAAGAAACAATTTAAACGACAGCAAATGCATCCAAATTCTGTCGATGGACATTCCGTAGAAAAGAATGCAGCAACAAAATTAAGAACACAAATTCGGGGAGTATTTGAATGATTGGAAAAACCCATTTAGCATTTAATGATTTTTCTACATAACAACACAATTTATTTAAAAGGGGTCCCACCCAACTCATCCATACCCATCTCATCCAAATCCAACTCATCCATAAAGCATAACTTGCTTCAAACTTAACCGATTTAGAAAGTCTTAAAGCCAATCGAAAGATCTCGAGYAGCTGAAGCTAACATTAAGTTAAAGCTTTGCGATTGGACAAGTTTCAAAAAAGTTATGGCCAGAAAACCGCCCAAAAATCGGAATTTTTAAACTTTCTCAAGTGTTAAGGCCATAACTTTTTTGAAACTTGTCCAATCGCAAAGCTTTAACTTAATATTAGCTTCAGCTCCTCGAGATCTTTCGATTGGCTTTAAGACTTCTAAATCTTGAAGCAAGTTATGCTCTATGGATGAGTTGGATATGGATGAGACGGGTATGGATGAGTTGGGTTTACCCCATTTAAAAGTCTAATTGCTGCAATTTCTGTGTAAATTTAAAGAAATCAAAAAATTTGTTTTGATTTGCAATATGCTAGTTGCTTAACTCAACTACAATTTTTGAAGGCGGTCAGAGGTTTAAATGTTAATAATGAAAACATCGCCAAACGGTACGACGACTTGTAGCGAACAAAATTACTAATATGGTTGCTAAATTGTGTCTAGTCAGCCACGGACCCCCAAAAAGCCGTGATTTTGCGTGATCCGTGATTTTTAAAAAATTTTTTTTATTCAATAGAAAATCCAAGCAGATTCAAATTTTTAAACATTCTGCCCACTATATAAGTTAATTTACTCGTGGCATTCAAAAAAATCATAATAGGCGATTTTGGTGGAAGATTTTCTGCCTCATCATTCAGAATAGCATCCGATATGTCAGATGATGAAGATGGCAAGCAAAATGCTTGTGCAAAGGCCCTTTTCCAAGGATTTTCACAATTTTGTGCTTTCTTCGTTTCAAAATTTTCTCGGCGATGCCTAAGATAAATGCAATAAAACCCAAAAATACACCCATAAAAATCGACTTTTTTAATTCAGATAAGGTCAAATCTTTATACCGATTATTTTTTAGTCAAAATCAAGATAAAAAATCATTAAATTTCGTCTAAAATTGAGTTTATCTTAAAAAATTTTTTTTGGCACCTAAAAATGTCTTAGGTTTGAGCTTTTTTCTGCAGGATAAAGAGGGCCTATAGTACAATAGTTAGTTGCCTTCCCATCTTTCCCTCCCATTTCCTAGCCCACCCGTATTTCCCGGAAATACTTTATGGCGGTCTGTGTTTCCCGACCTTCCGGCACCGTTCCTTCGCGTTCCTTTGTCTTATTCTCATCTAACTCACCTTCTGACACGTCCGGCTTCTCCGAAGCCCGGTCCTCTCTTTCCGCTTCCTCAGGTTTTTCTGTCACGAATGACCGAACGATTTCTCTCAGGGCTCCAATTGGATTGATCGCTTCTTGCAGAGCGATCGCTTCGAGCGCCTGAACTTCTTGATTTTCCGGGTTCCCTTGTCGTTGTTATCCGGTTTTTTTTTCGGAAATTTTCGATTTGTCGGGATTTGAAGCCACTAGTGACTCATCAAAATTTTCCATTTCGTTTGGAAAGGTTTGGAAAGGGTTATGCTGCAGCGGCTGCGCGCGCCGTGCGTGAGGAGAAAGAGGAGGGAGGATGCGGCGGGTTCGCCTTGAAGGTGCCTTACCCCCCGCCAAGTCTCTTCTTCGCTTTTTGCCAACACATCCTCGGGGAGATAAGTAGCCTTTTTCGCTGGTCAGTTATTTTACGTGGCCAGGAATTTTGGGGCGCAGTAATCGGGCATTTTTTTGAAGAAATTGGGTCGGCGAATTTAAAAAGGAATGTGATGAATTGATTTAAATATTGTTTGCGTAAAAATTTGGGCACTTATATTCTGGTTTGTTGTTTTGTAGTACTTTTAGTCTTACGTCCGAACTGTGTCATTGTCTCTTGAGTCCCTTTGGCCGGAGTTATTACTGCCCGTATCTGAATTGGTCACCAAAACTTGGAAAGAAATTTGAATTTTTACGTGACCCGGACACGACTCAAATATCAAAATGTTTTTTGGTGATTTATTAAGCAGTGTCTGCTCTTTCGAATGAGCTATCTCCGGGGGGGGGAGCATTCATCTGAACCAAGTTATTATGGTTAGTATTTTTGAAAGTTTATGAAGAAAAAAACATTGTTTTTGAGTTTTCGTAAAATTTTTGTTTGGCATAAAAGTGAAAATTTTCTTTTGGTGATTTGTTAAGCAAGCTTTGCTCTTTCGATTGAGCCATAATTTGGGGCTTTATCTTCATTTTGGGCTAAATTATTATGGTTTCAAATCTGATACTCAGGATTAATTTCCACTATTGGAAAACCTTTATTTTCTTGTGACTTTCAGCGATCTTTATTCACTCATCAAATCTTTTCAAGCGTTGAATTTTGGACCTGTCCCGCAGATTGAGTCCCTTCCTTTCTTGTTCGAAACCTTTCTTCGGCCGGAAGTTTGGGAAGTGTGCAGGTTGGGCCGGGTTCCTCAAAGCATTGTTTTAATTGATTAATGTAAACCCTTTTCGGGTTTGACTCATCAAAGTCGGTATTGTTTTTTGAAACAAATTTAGCCAGGATGTTATGGAAAGTCCGAAAGTCCACGATGTCATCCATTTCGGCCAATTTTTGGACCTCGTGGACTAGAACATTTTTGCAGAGCGTGACAGGGCATCCGCTAGCGTGTTTTGGCGGTGAAACATGAACTATCTCGATTTGATAGTTTTGGAGTCGATGAGCCAACGGGCTAGGTGGGGGTGGGTCTCAGATTTTTTAAGGAGGAATGCTAAGGGTTTGTGATCAGTATGGAGCTCTATGTCGCTTATGAATATGAAAGGTTTGAACTCACAAAGTGCATAAATAATTGCGCAGATTTCCACCTGAACTGCCGCCAACGGCGTTCCGATTCGGAAAGTGTCCGGCTGCAGTATGAAATGGCTGAGTATGTGCCGATTTCTTCATTTGCATCAGTACGCCCCGAGACCAACGAGAAATGCATCTGTAATATGTGAAAGGATTTGGTATAATTAAACCGCTTTGGAACCGGAACCGTTAAAATGCGAAACCGCTTTGGAACAGGAACCGTTAAAATCCGAAACCGCTTTGGAACCGGTTCCAAAATCAGAACCTCTTTGCAACCGGAATCGCAGAACCGTTAAAATCCGGAACCGCTTCGGAACCGGTTCCCGGAACCGTTAAAATCCGAAACCGCTTTGGAACCGCGGAACCGTTAAAATCCGGAACCGCTTTGGAACAGGAACCGCGAAGAGCTTAGAACCGTTTTGGAACAGGAACCGCGAAGAGCTTAGAACTCATTTGGAACCGGAATCGCGGAACCACCAAAATCCGGAACCTCTTTGGAACCGGAACCACCAAAATCCGGAACTGCTTTGGAAAAGGAACCTCAAAATCCGGAACCGCCTTGGGTACCGGAACCGCCAAAATCCGGAACCGTTTTGGAACCGGAACCGTCAGAAAAAATGGAACCGGTAAAACACTGTAGGTTTCAGCAAGAATTCACAGAGAAAAGACAGGGCGGAGTTTGGAGATATATTATTTGCAGGAAAATATTTGATATGTCAGGAATATTGATTTGGCCCCCGTTCAAAAGGGTAATATTGATTCGGGTGAGCTATTATTAAAGATGAATATGCCTATTTCAATTGTGGGCTGTTATTTATTACTATCTTTTTATTAAAGCTAAATGTATTTATTAATATTTCAAATTTGAATATTATATTTTCTTTAATTTTTAAGAAATTTTTGTCAGAACCGTTAAACATAAAAATATTGACAATTTCTCCATATCAAATTTTGCGTTAAAAATAAATTAATTTGAAATATAAACGTTCCTAAATTCAGAAGTTATTTTGACCAAATAAAATGGAAGAATTTTGGATTTTAATTTTTGTGTCATTATTTGCATCAAATTCACTGGACAAAGCCGAATCCGTAAAAGTAAAATTGGAGGAAATGCCACTCAAAACATTTGATGAAATATTCGGAGAAGGCTGGTGGGACAAAGGTGAAGCCGAAGATTTGAAAACGCCGGCGCCAACAATCTTTGGACAAAATGTCAATCACCAAATCGACCGACAAAACACCCAACTTGGACAAATTGAACCCAATTTAACTGATCACTCTGGACAAATTGAACCAAATTCAACTGATCAGAATCCTCCTCTCAAAGAGTCTGATGACTATGATAATGCCAAAAATGGCGAAAAACAAAACGAGATAATGAAAGAATCAAACGAAAAGCGTAAAATTATCGCCAAATTCCACGCAATTAGAAACGAATTTAAGCAAAAAGGAAAACATTCGGCAAAAGAATGGAATCAAATTGAGGAGGAAATTGCTAAACATTTAAAAGTAAATCGTACAAAAATTTATAAATGAAAAAAAGAATTTGGCTTAAGTCAAAAAGTGTTTTATGAAAAAGAAGAACGTAAACATTTGGTAGAGAAATTTGATCAAATGAAAGCCGAGTTAATGCGGGACGGATTCAAAAACACTTATAAGCATGAAATTGATAAAACTGTCGCAAAAGAGTTGGGTCTCGGTTTTAGAACAATTTACAAATGGAAACGTCAACTTGGTACAGAATCAAATACCCACAGCAAACAAAAGGAATTAATGAAAAGTTATTATGAAATTAAAGACCAAAATCCTAAACTTTATGTTGGGGAAATTGCCAAAATGTTAAAAATTGGAATAGCCACTTTGTATAAATGGAAAAAGCAATTTAAACTACAGCAATTTCATCCAAATTCTGTCGATGGACATTCTGTGGAAGAAAATGCCGCGGCAAATATTCAGGAAATTGAGAACTCGAATTCGGAGAGTATTTGAATGAAGGGACAATGATTTGGAAAAAACCGATTTAGGCATTTAGATTGAAATATTTTCTGAGATACAAATTTAAAATCATACTTTACTAAAAGATTTCCCAATCTCGCAAAAGTAGCACGCATTATCTTCAAGCATGAGGCGAAAAATTGTGTTGTATGTAATTGGAGGTTATGTGTATTTTAATGGGTGTCTGAGGTTTTCGGCAATTTATTGACTCCGATTTCTTAACCAAAATTTGAAATATTCAAACGTTTAACATTGTGAGACTATGCAAAAAAACTAAAAGGTCGTAAAACAATGAGGCACTACTGCTTACATTAAAAAAATACCAAATAAAAATACATTTTGTAATTTATGAATTAATTTAGAAAAAAAAAAAATGTTTATAAACGATTAGCAATTAGCCATTCAAAAAATTTTGAACACAAATATGTATCGCTAGCATAATAATATGGAAGCCCATGTGGATTTTATTTATCTTTCTAACGGATAGTCAATATGCAAATTTTAAATTGTAAATTTTTCAATCTTAAAAACCCATTGGTTACTCAACAATTTGATAAATTATTTCACGATGACATCTTTTATAATAAATCGCACTCCACCTTTTTCGGTTCGGTTATCAGTTCTGTTTGAAACCGAAAGTTTCGGTTCAGTTCTAATAAACGACAAAAAATTTGACTTTCTGGTTTCGCTCATTTGAATTTTTGACTAAATAATTTAAATAATGGCATTGACCCATCTGAGATGGTGGTGCGTGGTGAACAATTTTCTTAACAAATTTTGTTAAATCTTCAAACAACATTGTCAGGAATATTAATTTATTTCCGGTTAAAAGCTTTAGGATAAAATATTTATGAGATGTCAGGAATATTGATTTGGTCCCGGTTAAAAATTATGGAAAAATATTTATGAGATGTCAGGAATATTAATTTATTTCCAGTTAAAAGCTTCAGAGGTTCTTGCCCAAATAAAATGGAAGAATTTTGGATTTTAATTTTGGTGGCATTCGTTGCAACAAATTCACTGGAAGAAGCCGAATCCGTACAATTATTTGATGAAATATTCGGAGAAGGCTGGTGGGACAATGAAAAAGCCAAAGAATGGGATAAATTAACGCTTGAACAAAATTTCCATGACGAAATCAACAGAAAGAACACCCAAATTGGACAAATTGAACCCAATTCAATTGATCAGAATCCTCCTCTCACAGAGTCTGATCAGCTTGGACAAATTGAACCCAATTCAATTGATCAGAATCCTCATCTCAAAGAAGCTGATCACTCTAAACAAATTGATGAAATATTCGGAGAAGGCTGGTGGGACAATGAAAAAGCCAAAGAATGGGATAAATTAACGCTTGAACAAATTTTCCATGACGAAATCAACAGAAAGAACACCCAGCTTGGACAAATTGAAGCCAATTCAACTGATCAGAATCCTCCTCTCGCAGAGTCTGATCACTCTGGACAAATTGAAGCCAATTCAACTGATCAGAATCCTCCTCTCACAGAGTCTGATCACTCTGATAATGCCAAAAATGGCAAAGAAATGACTTCAAATGAAAAACGTAAAATTGTCGATAAATTCCACGCAATAAAAGACGAATTTAAGCAAAAAGAAAAATATTCAACAAAAGAATGGAATCAAATTGAGGATAAAATTGCTAAACATTTAAAAGTCAATCGCAAAAAAATATATAAATGGAAAAAAGAATTAGGCCTAAGTCAAAAAAAGACAAAAAATGAGCGAAAAAATTTGATAGAGAAATTTGATCAAAAGAAAGCCGAATTAAAGCGGGACGGATTCAAAAAATCATACAAAGAAATAAATGAAACTGTCGCGAAAGAGTTGGGCATAACTGAAAGAACAATTTCCAAATGGAAACGTGAATTTGGCCAATCCAGTGAGTATTTCAAGTAGGGTAGGAGCCGGCCGGGACGGGGAATACCGGGGATCCCCGGCCATTCTCATCCCCGTCCCCGTTCCCCGGTTTGCCCATCCCCGAAAACGGAGATCCCCGGTCCCATCCCCGCCGAGGACGGGGATGAAAATGCACCCCTAAAGATGGCCATCGCATGAGAAATGTTAATGATTATATTAATTTACTGTTTGAATTTTGGGTGAGACGTGCTTTTTGACAAAAGATTTCAATCCTTTTAGGTGAGCACCCCCCCCCCCNAATTGATTGGTCTATTGGTTTGTCTTCCCGCAAGCCTTATGTTCCGGTTTGGGTTCGGGCCTGCTTGAGTGTGAGCACTTTTTTTTTATTCTGGTTCTGTCGCGTACGCTCGAAACGGGCCACTCGCGTCCCGGGCCACTCACGTCCCGGCCACTCGCGTAATTTTTTTATTTTTTGGACCGCAAAAAAAAAATACCATATTATATTTTGAATAACTATAATTTTTGCATTATTTTAAGCTCTACTTACATTTGAATTACCACCTGATAAAAATATCTGGTTGTGAAAAATTTTTTTTGGTTAATTTGGCCAGACGCAGAAGATTGTAACCGAAAATGTAATTTTTTTTTGGCCCAATAAACATTGGATTAAGGTACAGCAGCCGTATTGATTTTCAATTCAAGTACATAACTGTGAAATTTAAGTACACTAAGTCTTTGTTTATGAAAACAAAACACTTTTTTCTAGAATAAATGGCTTGTACCTGTTAAAATAAGGATTAAAAAGAAAACATTTTTAATTTGTTAACTTAGTCTTGGCCTTTTTTAAATGAAGCAGTTGTGAATTTTGCGATCCAAAAAATATTAATTTATGGGTGGGACGCGACTGACCCCCCTACTCTGTACGCTCCCCCATTAAAAGATATTTTAGTAAATTTTAAATATTTTTTTAAAAATATTGAAAATGAATTTTTGAATTATTTAATAGAAAATTCAAGTTGCCTTATCTTCTCGCGCATTCGCATTCCTAAAAAGCATTATAAATTACCGACTTTAAGTTGCAAATCTCCTAACAAATTGAGTCAAAAATTCAAAAATCTTTTCGGCGGCGCCTATCGGCACCGCCGGACATCCTCCACCCACATTAAACCATTTTTTTTTTAATTTTCGAAATTTCGAACAAAATGCTTAATTTTTGCCATAAGAAATGCCTTTTCTTAGGGTGACACGTCTTTTCGTCAATCGACTCTTCGTCAACGACTTTTCGTCTCGATAACCTCCGAGGACTACTCATAATGAGCAAAATCCTATTAAAATTTTTTCGTTGACGAATAGTCCATTGACGAAAAGTCATGGAACCTTTTCTTAGGGGTGCATTTTAATTTGAAGAATTTCGATTTAAAAAAAAAGTCCCGAATTGCATTTTTTCAAAATGCACCCCTAAAGCTGGATTTTGCTCAGCCAGTACGTGGACCCCCGTTCCCCGGTTTGCTCATCCCCGGTATCCTCGTCCCTTTGACCTGGGATCCCCCCCCCCCGGCTTCTACCCCTAATTTCAAGCCTAATTTAATTATTTATTTAAATTAATTAAATTCTTTTGCAGCACCAAATAAATACTCCCACAGCGAACAAAAGGAATTGATGAAACTTTATTATGAAATTAAAGGCCAAAATCCTAAAATTAGTGACGAGAACATTGCCAAAATGTTGAAAATTGGAAAAGTCACTTTGGTCATTTGGAAAAAGCAATTTAAACAACAGAAATTGCATCCAAATTCTGTCGGTGGACATTCTGTGGAAGAGAATGCCGCGGCAAATGTTCAGCAAATTGGGAATACGAATTCGGGGAGTAATTGAATGGGCTCTNCTAAGAAATTTTCGGTGGGACCCGGGGTTAGCCATTTCAGGAAGATGTGCACAACTCCTGTCTCTTATACACATCTAGATGTGTATAAGAGACAGCCCCCCACGCGAATCGCGTGACGTATTTTAATAGCACTAGTTGCCCCCAAAGTGATTTAGCAAAAGCCATAAAATTTTTGAATTCACAAAAATTTACCGATTTATCATTAAGTTTTAAATTTCTTCGAATTTTCACGTTTGCCAAGCAACCGAATTGTACATACATAAACAAGCAAATAATGATTCCTAATTGATGATATCATCCCCGGGGGGGGGGCTGATTGTGTCAATCATTTAATCGCTCTACCTCTAATGTTTTGACCTTATATCTCAATCACCTTCATTATTAGAGCGGAAGCCGGAAATGTTTGTTAGACATATTGTGGATCTTCTTCAAAATATTGGGTTGTTTCAAAATTTAAACGGCTAGCATAAACAATTTGATCGGATATTTGTAAGAAAATGTGGCCTACCAAAATCTCAGCTTCGATTTGGGTATAATGAATTCGGGGAATCCGCTATTATGCGTTTACAGGCTGGAAGATTGCGTTCTTAAACCCCAAATATTTAAATCCAATTTTGGGCATTGGGGGACGGAGTGGGACGCTGGCATTTAGGGACAAGAGACGCGGGCCCTCTGGGCGCTTGGCCTCCCAGCCCGAACTCCAAGCCCTGCTGAGCTCTTCACCAACTAAAATAAAAAGGTTTTTTTGATGGTGTTTTTCGGCTCAAACGCTCATTTCCCATAAAAATGCACCGCTAAGAGGAATTCATTTAATTTTAAAATAGAAAATAAATGTAATTCGTTAAGGTATATAAAATAAAATTCTGGCAAAATTACAACTCTAAATTTTTTTTCTACTAGGAGAAAAATATGAGGGGAAGATTTTTACTTAAGAAAATAGTTAACTAAATATTCTAAAAAAAGTTGGAAAATACTAGAAACCAGTTCTTAAGGATTTTAACAAAAAGTTACAAATTCGAATATTTTTGTATTTTTATGAATTTTTCATAAACGCCCAAAGCGACCGGAAATTGATTTCCCCCAATTGTGATCAATAATTTTGGAGTTGCCAGAAAAGAAAATGGAGAATGGTGGCCCTTATCGATTTCCTGAGTGACTCTAAAGAATTTTTTTAATGCATTTATGGCCTAACCAATTCTCCATTTTAGTTGTTTACAAAATATTTCATATAATCCCAACAATTATTCTAAGATGAATGAGTTTTGGATTTTAATTTTTGTGGCATTCATTGCAACTCTAGAAAAAGCCGAATCCGTAAAATTGAATGAAAATCCAAACAAAATATTTGATGAAATATTCGGAGAAGGATGGTGGGACAATGATAAAGCCGAAGAATGGCATAAATTAACGCTTGAACAAAATTTGCTCTACGAAATCGACCAAAAGAACACCCAAATTGGACAAATTGAACCCAATTCAACTGATCAGAATCCTCCTCTCGCAGAGTCTGATCACTCTGCTAAAGCCAAAAATGGCGAAGAAATTTCTTCAAATGAAAATATTGATGAAGATGAGCGAAAACGTAAAATAATCAACAAATTCCACGCAATGAGAAACGAATTTAAGCAAAAAGGAAAATATTCAAAAAAAGAAAGGGTTCAAATTGAGCATAAAATTGCCAAACATTTAAAAGTCAATCGCACAAAAATATTTGAATGGAAAAAAGAATTTGGCCTAAGTCGAAAAATTGACTATGAAAAAGAAGAACGTAAACATTTTGTAGAGAAATTTGATCAAATGAAAGCCGAGTTAAAGCGGGCCGGATTCGAAAATTCTTATAATCACAAAATTGATAAAATTGTCGCAAAAGAGTTGGGGCTAAGTGATAGAACAATTTTCAATTGGAAAAGTGAACTTGGCCAAACCAGTGAGTATTTCGAGCCCACTTTTATATTTATTTATTCTGATTAAAATTA
The DNA here is from genome assembly GCA_001723225.1 of Globodera ellingtonae. Classification (NCBI taxonomy): domain Eukaryota; kingdom Metazoa; phylum Nematoda; class Chromadorea; order Rhabditida; family Heteroderidae; genus Globodera; species Globodera ellingtonae. Next base: position 90,816 of record MEIZ01000229.1, on the reverse strand, counting down.
TTTAACAGACCCACACCATAACCATAACAAACAAAAGGAATTGATGAAACGATATTACGAAATTAAGGACAAAAAACCTAAAATGAGTGACGAGAGCATTGTCAAAATGTTGAAAATTAGCAGAGCCACATTGTATACATGGAAAAGCCAATTTAAACGAGAACAATTTTATCAAGAATTCTGTCGATGAACATTTTGTGGAAGAGAATGCCGCGGCAAATGTTCAAGAAATTGGGAACTTAAATTCGGGGAGTATTGAATGAATGGCCAATGATTTAGAAAAAACGATTTTAGCAGTTAAATGATTTTCATCCCACGTTGGAAGGGACGTGGGTTCGAGGTCAATGATACTAAAATTAAAAAAATGAAATGATCATCAATTTTTCTCTGTGTTTTTATTATTAATGAAAAAGCTTAATCGGTTTTGAAATACTGGGATTTTCCTTATAAAAACCTCATTTTCGATTTTACCCATAGGGAGGGTTGGACGGCGCGAGAAAGACGACTTAAACTAATTGTAGATAATGACAATGTTTAGATGGAGCGTAAAAACTAAAGATATGTTCAAAAATAAATCCATGTTCTCGAGCCTATATCCGGACCTTGCCTCCGGCGCCCTCACCTCCGATCCGACCTCCTCGCTTCCAACCCCCTCCGAATCGGGGTCGGTGCGCATCTCAACATCATCGGACCTCTATCACCGCCGGCCGTGTGCAACCATTTAGCCAAAGCTTGTTCAGAAGAAGCACCGGCACTGTTATCGACTTGAAATGGGTGTCGACCAAGAAGTCAAATCGATCGCTGATCAGCGAAACTTTTAGCCCAAGTACAAAAGGGCAACAGAATTTGAAGACTTCGAACAAAACGTTGACGCAAACGAAAAGAAAAAAATTAGGAATTGCTAATTACTCATTTGGGTTGTTAGAAGGAAGGCCTATCTTTCGGAAAATATTATACTTTTGATAAATAAACTCACGTTTCCTTCAAGCGTTTCTCCACTTTGTTCGGATTGTTCGACATTTTGTTGGCCGACCGGCATTTGAAGTAATATTAATAAGCAGAAATGAATTTGCGTAGTCGTCTTTCTTTTAAAAGCTAAGATTTTTAGGAATTTTATTATTTTTGATCTACAAATGCCGGATCGGCTCAACATTAACACACGACCTTTCTATTCACGGCACATCCGTTATCGCATGGAGTGCGTTGTCGTCGCGTCTGCCGGGTCGGCTTCGGTAAAACCTCATGTTAACTAATCCACCTAACGTCATCAAGTTGTTTTTTTGGAGCGCGCTGGTCATAAGGGCGGCACATTGCTTCAGCTTATTTGTATGCTCCGCAAATATAATCGGTTTCGAATTGTCGGGTCGGCTCAAAAAACTTCATTAACGACAAAAAAGTCTACATCTTAATTTTAATTTCTACAACTGCTTTTTCTATTCGCCCATTTCAAAGTTATTTTAGCAAAACGACAATTATCTTAATTTTTTCTGAACAACTGCCGGGTGGGTTCAACATCATCACACACCTGATTGATGTAACAATTACGTGCCCAAGCCCCTCGCTGACGCAACTGCTCACATTTCAACCACCATAAATATTTACAATTTCCATATTATAAAATTGCAAGAGGCCAGCGAGGCTCCAAATATCACGAATTTTTTAAGGTTGTATGGAGCAACAACAGAATAAAACTGCCGGGTCAGCTTCACAATAACAGCAAACGCAAAACATAGAGGAACCAATTGCTATGTAAATTATGATTTTAATTGCATTTGCTTTAAGGAATTGCAATCTACCGAATCGGATTCTTCTCACAGGCCTTCATACGACCCGATTTCAGAGTGGTCAGCCCTCTTTGCTAACTTCTTGGGCTTTGAGGACGAAGCAAGCTATCCAGTGGTATTCGTTTTTAAGGGTCCTCGAATTAATTGCCCAACTCCCAAAATCTTCCGAGCTACCAAACCAGTAACCATGCGCCGCAGTCTGATTAAAAAAATTTCGTACATCCTTGCACGATAGGGCTTTGATCGGGCTAAGGTGGAAATGTGCGCTTGTTTAGTCCGTTTCGGACGGGCATTGGTCGACTCTTTAAGCGCCTCGCGACGTGTTTAATGGCGACTGGTGCTTCCGCAGGGCTCCGATGAATCGTTCAATGATTTCCAAAATTACGTTGATGACAACAACCCAGCATTAGCAGCACAGCTTGATGCTGAGGCGGAAGAACTTTTTGCGTGCGCACAGTTGAAGCAAGAGTCTGGTTTTATTTTTTTTGTTTACACGTCTCTCGCATTTGTGATATGTACAATTGGAGACTGAAGAAGAAGGAGGGGAAGAACGACGGATTGGACTCTCGAGGAAGGAACATTTCACACAGACGTTATCGCAGACTGSCATCACCTTTTCCCCACACAATTGTTTGCCTTTCCCCTCAAGATAGACCGCCCTCTCCGGCGATATAAATTGCCGAGAAACCCATCAGTGGGGGCTCAGTCGGTGCCCTGCCTTTGGCCCCCAAAGGCAAGCCCCGACGGCGGACTCTGTGATGGGAAGGACAACCCTCAATCTTCATACGGTGCATTTTGAACATTCGGATGTCTACTCTTTGTGATCAATAAATATTTCGGAGACCAGAGTGATCGGAGAACGGAATCAGGGAAGAAAGGGGAACAACCGGGAAGGGTACTCCCTCCTGCTCCCGAATGAACCCCGGAAGTTGGACCATGGAAAAAGGACCCCTTCGCAAAAGCCCTTTCACAAAATTGGCGACCCTGGCCCCATCACATTTGTCCCTGGCCCAGGAAACGGCTTATTGCAGCAATATTAATAAAATAAGGAGCCGGCCCGGGAACGCCACAAACAATGGGTTCAAAAAATCTTGGGATAAAAACGGAAATGGGCAAAAGTGAAAAGGCAAACAAACCCTTTTGGACGAAAACAAATCCCGCCTCCACAGGGAGCGCAATGGTCCAAAACATTGGACTGCTCCCAACCGTAAAAAATGCCCGCGGGAGTCCATTTTTTGGGGGGGGGGGAAGGCAGAATTGAGAAGGAATGGGAAAGAATGAACTTGGATTGTCATCCAAACCCCCCTCCCCCCTCCCCCCTGCACTTGCGATGGCCATTGAATAGGCCCAGGGAGGAGCTGTGAATTCAGCGCAAAACAAACGA
>MEIZ01000229.1:53743-74139 GCA_001723225.1 Globodera ellingtonae | reverse complement strand
GTATGAAGATTGAGGGTTGTCCTTCCCATCACAGAGTCCGCCGTCGGGGCTTGCCTTTGGGGGCCAAAGGCAGGGCACCGACTGAGCCCCCACTGATGGGTTTCTCGGCAATTTATATCGCCGGAGAGGGCGGTCTATCTTGAGGGGAAAGGCAAACAATTGTGTGGGGAAAAGGTGATGGCAGTCTGCGATAACGTCTGTGTGAAATGTTCCTTCCTCGAGAGTCCAATCCGTCGTTCTTCCCCTCCTTCTTCTTCAGTCTCCAAATTGAAATTGGAAATGTTTATGGTGAAATGTGAGCAGTTGCGTCAGCGCGGGGTTTGGGCACGTAATTGTGACACAATCAGGTGTGTGATGATGTTGAACCGACCCGGCAGATGTTCAGAAATAAATTAAAATGATTATCGTTTTGCTAAAAATAACTTTTAATTGGGCGAATAAAAAAAAGCATTCGACCGCCCCTCCGCCCCCCATAGAAGAGTGGCAAAAGGTGCTATACCTATGTCGAATTGTAGGAGAATAAGCCTAATGACTATGACCTAAAAAGTCCCAAAATTAGGGTGTAAGTTTGTCTGAATTTTTTTGTTATGTTATAATTGACGATATTAAAATTTATTATTTTTAATAAAATTAAATAAATTCACCACATTCAATTGAGAAAATTTTATAAAATAATTATTTTTTATTTTGGCTATTATAATCGATCGTAATTTTTGTAAATTACGAGATGCATGAATATTGATTTGGTCCCGGTTAAAAAAGATTTAGGCCATATTATTATTAAAGAATACGATATTTATGAACGCCCATTCAATTGTGGGATGTCATTTCTTCATGCCCATTCATTGTGGGCTGTCATTTATTACTTGAATCATTTTTGTATCAAGCTAAATAATATTCATTAATATTTATAATAATTGTGAATATTTAATAGTCTTTAAATAAATATTTGAGAGACGAATTTTCCGTTAAAATTATTAAATTAATTGGAATTTCATATAATTGGCCATAAATTCAGAGGTTATTTGGTCCAAATTTTAATGGAAGAATTTTGGATTTTAATTTTGGTGGCATTTTTTGCAACAAATTCACTCGAAAAAGCCGAATCCGTAAAAGTAAAATTGGAGGAAACGCCACTCAAAACATTTGATGAAATATTCGGAGAAGGCTGGTGGGACAAAGGTGAAGCCGAAGATTTGAAAACGCTTCCAACAAACTTTGGACAAAATGTCCATCACCAAATCGACCGGCAGAACACCCAAATTGGACAAATTGAACCCAATTCAACTGATCAGCTTGGACAAATTGAACCCAATTCAACTGATCAGCTTGGACAAATTGAACCCAATTCAACTGATCAGCTTGGACAAATTNCCAATTCAACTGATCAGCTTGGACAAATTGAACCCAATTCAACTGATCAGCTTGGACAAATTGAACCCAATTCAACTGATCAGCTTGGACAAATTCAACCCAATTCAACTGATCAGAATTCTCCTCTCACAGAGTCTGATCACTCTGATAATGGCAAAAATGGCGAAGAACAAAACGAGATAATCAAAGAATCAAACGAAAAGCGTAAAATCATCGACAAATTCCTCTCAATTAAAGACGAATTTAAACAAAAAGGAAAATATTCAAAAAAAGAATGGAATCAAATTGAGGATACAATTGCTAAACATTTAAAAGTCAATCGCTCAAAAATATATCAATGGAAAAACAAATTGGGCCTAATTCGAAAAGTGTTATATGGAAAAAAAGAACGTAAACATTTGATAGAAAAATTTGATCAGAAGAAAGCCGAGTTAAAGCGGGACGGACTCAAAAACTTTTATCATCACGAAATTGATAAAGCTGTCGCAAAAGAATTGGGCCTCAATTTTGGAACAATTAACAGATGGAAAAAAGAACTTGGCCAAACCAGTGAGTTTAAGCTCAAATTTATTAATTTATTTTATTATTCAAATCAAACATAAAATTCACATTTTCGAGTTTTTTGCTTCTTTAGGGCAAACTTACTCGGACGATGAAAAGCTTAAAATTGTGCAAAAATTAATGAGAATAAAAAGTGAGCGTTCCGGTGAGGACAAAAAATCATGCAAAGAAATAGACAAAGAAATCGCTGAAAGATTTGGTGTAAATGTTGGCACAATATACCAATGGAAAAAAGCATTTGGCCTAAGTCGAAAAATGCATAACTTTGCGAAAGAAAAGGAATTGATTAAACGTTATTTTCAAATTAAAGACAAAAATCCTAAAATTAGTGATGAGAAAATTGCCAAAATGTTGAAAATTGGAAGAGCCACTTTGGTTAGATGGAAATTTAAACAACAGCAATTGCATCCAAATTCTGTCAATGGACATTATGTGGAAGAAAATGCCGCGGCAAATGTTCAGGAAATTGAAAACTCGAGTTCGTGAAGTATTTGAAATGATTTGGAAAAGCCCATTTAGCATTTAATGATTTTTTAGCAAATAAATTTTATAAAGCTTACTTATTTAAAATTTATTTTGAAAATAACTTTTACATTGCATTCATATTTAAATGATTATTGATAATAGGGATGCGATTTTTAGGTACTAAAAAACTCGAATAGGCGCACTAAAATTGACACCAAAACCCCTCAAGGCAAAAATAGGCAGGCATTGCCTAACTATCAGTGCGGATGGCATAATAAACAATAAATTTTATTTAATTTTAGTGCGAAAAGTCTATCCTGATTTTTTTTTATCGTGAATATGTCCCTAAATTTTGAATTGTTCAAATGTTTTGAAAAGCTCCAACTTTACGGAATTTGTGTCAAAATTTAAGGAACTCTTAAATTTGTTTGAATTGGCAATAAGCTTGTTACTTAACTCATCCCATTTTAATTTTTGAAGGTGGTCAAAGGTTAAAATGTCCAATGGTACGACGACATGAATTTTTTAAAAGCAACCAAACAAAATTACTAGCACATTCCGAATTTTTTAATCAATTTTTGAGCAGAAAAATCTTTTAAAACATCAAATTGTTAATGAAATTTCGTCAAAAATTGTGGAAAAAGGCTCTAGGTGTTTAAAGGGCGAAGCATTGTAATCTGCCCTATTTCGAATCACTGACCCGAATTTGAACATTTTAAAATTTTTAAAAAACATTAATTTTGGCTCAAACTTATTCAATAAGCAGAAAATAGCAACGACAAGGTAAATAGGATAATTTCAAATCATAATTGAATTTGAATAATTTCTTCAAAACATGTTCGAATTCGCTTGGGTCTAGGGTTCGAACCCCTCGAGATAATCTTTTTTTTTTAAATATTTAAAATGTTTACGAAGGACGTCGAAATGCCCGCTTTTGGCAAAATGTCCGAATAGCTAAATGTCTGATTTTGGCCTAGTCGGTGGTGAAATGTCAACGTACCGGAAAAATATTTTTTGATCAACTGAGGGGTGCTGTCAATTGATTAATAAAATGTTTTCCTAAATGGGACGTCTTCGATTGTTCTTAATTAATTTGTAAATCAAATTAGCCTACGGCAGGTGTTAATTGATTGAGACATGAAATGCATCTGCTGTTCAAAGCTTCGGAATAATCGGAACAGCTGCTGAAATTGTTGCTTTCTGTTAAAATGAGTAACACAAATGAACGTACATACATATAACAGACAAAAATCATTTATAAATAATTTGGAATTGTTCGAATGGATTCGCTTTTCTTCTCCGTCATGGCCGTGTTGGCAAATGCTGATTTGATTCCGTTTTTGATCGCATTGCTCATTGGTATTCCATCAGCTGCTGTGCTGTACTGCTTGGAGTTGGCGGTCATTGTCCCAAATTTTGCGGAGTTGGCACACAATTTTTTGTTCTCGTCGCTGTCCGTGCAGCATCGGTAAGAATAAATCTCTTTTTGTGATTACAATATAATTTTAAAAAAATATATTTTAGAGTTTGGTCATTACGTTTTTTCATTTCTTGCACAACGGTTTGGAAAAATTGACCTATTTTTGCCCGTTTATCTCAAATTGCCGCGGGTTGTGTTGGCATCGTTTCATTTCACTACATTTTACACATTTCATTTTGAAAATTCCATTCACACATTTTGTTGTTGAACCGATTTACTGCCATTCTGTTGCCGATGAATTATGATGAGGTGTGGCCGTTGTTTAAAAAGATAAATTTTTTATTTTAATTTAATTTAATTTCAATTGTGGCGCCGCGGGCTGACTTTTTGCGTTGTGGTCACATTACTTTTGCCCTTACCTTTCACAATTCCACTTTTCAACTTGCCTTGATGACCACAAAGCGGCGAATGTTTGCTTTTTTTACATTCGAGATCGGACTTGAGCACCGATCGAGATTTTTTGATCAAGAATCCGGATAAATCTCGTATCTCGAAAAATCTCAAAAAAATTAAACTATCGAGATTTTTCATGAAAAAAAAAATCACGAAAAATGCTCGGAAAAAATTGTTTGATCAAGATTTCGATCGAGAATCTCGGTCGGTCCGATCTCTATTTTACAACGTTTGATTCATAATAATTACAAATTTTAGGCTTTCAACAACACTGAAATCGCCGCTTGGTCGGCCGTCCTTTTTGAATTATTTGCCTTTTGCTCAATTTGGCCATACTTTTTGCTTACAAAATGAGACATTTTGGAAAGCAAAACGATCAAAGTTTAGCTCTCGAACGCAAATAGATACAATTCACAAGTTTTCATTTTCATTTTTTTTTGCTTGGACGAATTCACTGAATATTTAAAAAATGAATAACTTTATTCAAAGGTGAGTGACCCTACCCCAGACATTAATTTATTTTTTATCACTTTCGTTGAGCATCTATGAAGGACGAAACAAATATTGTTTAAATAACAAGTTTTTCAGAATTTGCTTTCACTTCTCTGATAAATGAGGGGAGAATTGGCGGTGCCGAGGCGCCGCCGAAAAAATTTTAAATTTTTGACGGAATTAAACAAAAGAGTGCTCCTTTCCAAAATTTTGATAAAATTATTTTTTACATCGTTAATTTTAAGAGGCCGGCGGCACGTATTTAGGGGTTTGCTTTGGGGGAGGGGGTATGGAAAAATCAATTTTAGGAAAATTTAAAAATACGGGAATTTTTTCAATTCTTTAGTAATGAGAGAGGTCCACGCTGGATATAATTTTATAATTTAAAGAACTTTGTTAAAAAAAAATTGGTCCAAAATTTACGAATTTGAAATTGCCGAAAACCGGTTTCGGTTTTCGGTTAAGGGGTGTCGGCCAAAAACCGAAACCGAAAACCGGGGGTCGCAAAACCGGCCTAACCGAAAACCGGGGGTACCGGTTTAAAACCGACCGTGAACAACCCTATTAATTAATGATCAATCAACCTTTTTCACATAACATTAAAAAATAAAAACAAAATATCCAAAACCTGACCTAATTCAAAATAACAAAAATATAAATAATGAAAGATAGAAGATAAAAGATAAAATTAAAAATATTTTCAACATTTAAGTTGATTATCTATGTGACAGCGTCAACATTTGTTGACGAGCAAAACAATCGCTATTCCTTGGCCCAAAAATGGTTTAGCATCACTTTGGCGGAGGACGACATTTTGTTTCTGGCAAATTTCAACCAGTACACGTGGATCAACGACTTAGCAATGGTGGCCATTCCGGCCTGGTAATTTGAATGTTGTATTTAATATTTTTATTTTCATATATTTTTTAGGCTTTTATTATGGGCTTCGACAAAAATGCGAGAAATCATTTTCTCAAAATTTAATCTTGAACGGCAAATCCAAGCAAAATGTTGTGACCGCAAAGATCATTGTTGTCACAGCAATTCCCTCCAATCGAGTCTGTCCTCGATGAACTTCTTCAAAAATCGGTGTGTTTCACAATGAACACCACCAACCCATGATTTTAGTCAATTTGAATACGTCATAAATGTGGGTAATTTAAAAATTATTAAATTTATGTCCCGGCGAATAATTAACGCATTTGTTGTACATTTCTCTTAATAAACTGCTTGAAAAAAGAGCAGCTGCCACCTGCCATTTGTCGAACTGTTAATAAACAATTAATTTTCTACATCATGGACGATATGTTTAATAATGTTTTGCATTTGTCTGATTAGAGATCGGCCAATCAAAATTTTTAATTGAAAATTTGTTATGGTTTATAACTAGGCACTAATTAATTATATGGACAAAAATTTCGAAATATGGCCATAAAATATGGATGTAAAATTGTAAAATATGGACCAAATATGGTCAAAATTTAAAAATATGGACGAAATATGGATAAAAAATTTTCATTTAGCAAATAATGGGGCAAGATTTTCCTAATTGAAGTAATAAGAGAAATAAAATTTTTTATACATATCTAAATTAAAGGCATTTCATAAAAAAAAATTTTGAAAATAAGCAGAATTTTATAAATTTTCATTTTTGGTAAGAATTTTTATCAATTTTTAGGGGTGTATTTTTCGTTTTTATTACATTTTGCCTCCGTTACGTTTTGCCTCCCCAGCCAAAATGTAACATTTTGCCTCCTCAGCCAAAATGTAACATTTTGCCACCTCAGCCAAAATGTAACATTTTGCCACCTCAGCCAAAATGTAACATTTTGCCACCTCAGCCAAAATGTAACATTTTGCCACCTCAGCCAAAATGTTACATTTTGCCTCCTCAGCCAAAATGTAACATTTTGCCACCTCAGCCAAAATGTAACATTTTGCCACCTCAGCCAAAATGTTACATTTTGCCTCCTCAGCCAAAATGTAACATTTTGCCACCTCAGCCATAATGTTACATTTTGCCACGAAATTTGCCACCAGAAAAAAATAAAGTTTTTATTGCGAACTGACAAATGTGTAAATTTTGACCAGTGTTCTGATGTTGGAATGGTACTAGGGTTGCACGGTGGGCCGGGATCAGTATGTTGAACCGGGATCGGGATTGACAATGGGGGAAACTTCTTTTTTGTAATTGTCAATGGTGGACTTATTATTCAAAAATATCTTCCTCATTGTCTTAAACTTCAATTCCCTCATCCAACATCAATTTTGAAATTCTGGGGGTGGGGGTAGGCGGTAGCTAATGCTCCGTGTGTCGTTGTGCCTTGTTTGAATTGAACTTGTTCCGCAGCTTCTTCATCCGGGTCCACATTTTCGCTGTTCTCCTCTTGATCTAAGTCGTCAATAATCAGGCCACTATCAGCGTCCATAATTGTAAAAATCTTGTTATAATGCCGCTATTAGAAATTGAATGTAAAACTAGTAAAAAAGTTATGAATAAAATTGAAGAATTGAGCAATTAAATGAAAGCATGACGTATCATTAGCAGAACATAACAGTGCGAAATTTAAGGTGGCAAAAGTAACATTTTTGCTGGGGAGGCAAAACGTAATGGAGGCAAAATGTAGGGTAACCATTTCCATATAATTAGTGGCCCTATTTATTACTAAAATGAAGCGAAAAAAAATGTTATCGCTAAACACGTTTCTATAATTTTGAGTAATAAAACAGACAGGATAATTAATGGTTGCTCCAAAGTTTTTTGAAAAACAAAGCGGCCTGGACGGCTAAAATGCCGTCATAGCGCCAAGACTCCTCCAAATCATCCAGGGTCAACCTTCAACCAGGCGAGGGCACGGATACGAATTTTCGTCACCGTCCGTCCTAAAAACGCATATCCGTTATCCGTCCTCCGTATCCGTGACCTTCCAAAATCCCATAGGTTCTTTTTATTCCTTGTATTCTAAAAAGTTGATAACAAAATTGAACTAATAAAAAAGTTATTTAGAAAAAATAGCAACATAACATCATTATTAGAATCATAATTAAATTCACAACAAAAAGAAAGCGGCTCACCCCGTATATTTGTAAGAAATCAATGACAAAACCCCTTCGTTCCTCGATACTTTGAAGAAAAAATGCCGCCAAAATTCAAATTTTCGCGAAACTCGAGTTTGAATTTTGGCGTTATTTTTTCGGTGGGTGTGTTATTTGAAATAGGTGAGGTAAACCCTTATCCTGGTTGTGAACCTATTTCATGTGATGAAACCATAGGGTTTAAGGGGTTCCGTGGTAAATTGTGTTCCACCCCGGTGAATTGTGAGGATAAACTTCGGACTTTCATATTGCCCGTGGCCCTTCGCAGAGTGTACCCAATCCACTCCGTTAGGCGTCAGTCTCATCCTTCGTTTCATTGGGTTGAGGGGTCAACGAAAAAATTGATTTGCATTCTTACCCTTCCCCGTATGAATTATTTCGGGGGAAATGCGGAAAGGATTGAATAGAAAAGTTAATTTTGTGTTAGTCATTTCAGTAATCCGTTTTATAACCCGTATTTTAACCTGTTTATTCGTATTTCACAAAAAAACCCGAAATTTTTCTTTTAATAATTTCAAATATTTTATTTACCCATAAAAACTTAAATTAATTTGTTCGAAAGAAATCCGTTCACTATTTTCTCTTCTTTATTTGCTCTTCCCTTCTCCTCGCTTTCTGCTCCCTTGATCGTTCTATCTCCCACTCTCTCTCTCTCTATCTCTCTCTTTCTTAAATTATGGTTGCAAATCTCGTAACTTGTTATTTCTCGTCGACCTACCCTTCCTACCCCATACTATTTTCTAAAATTTGAAGGAATTGTCTTAATTTTCCTAATAATTTTTTAACTTAAAGGCAGCCACACATTCCAAACCCAGCAGCAGCATCAACAGCAACAATTTCAATTTTTGTGACATGGCAAAACGCAGGATGAGAAAGCGCCAGTCCCGCAACAGCCGTGTTGAAATTTTATTTTACTAATAATTAGGGTGGTGATTTTTAGGCATGAAAAATCTCGAAATAGGCGCCTTATTAGGCTAGAAAAAAAATGCCAAAATAGGCTCCAAAAATTGAGTTCACAAGCAAAAATAGACGCGAAAAAAATGTGTGTAAAACAAAAAATCTTCAAATACCCGAAATAGGCTTGAGCCTATTTTAGGCTCGAAAAGTCCAAAATAGGCTTTTTTTAGGTTTGTAGGCGTGTCATAAGCTGGGCTCGTTCATAACAAATTGCATGAAGTAAGAAGAACGAGAGTTGCAGCGGGCGAGAAAAAAATGGATTCATTCACACTTTTTGTTTATTAGACAGCTGTTAAAAGCAAAAAAGTAAATTAATGAAAATTTAAGCAATAAATAAAACAAAAAAAAAAATAAAATGTTAAAATAAATTCATGATTTTAGAATAATAAAAATAATAATAAAAGGAGTAATACGAGAGAAAATGCATGTAAAAGAAGTAAGAATAATACCAAATTCAGAAGTTAAAAAAACGGGAAAATTATATATAAAAAGTAATATGTGATTGAAAAATAATAAAATGAGTAATACGGAAATACATTGAAAGTTAAAAACAAGAAAAATAGCGAATTAAAGAGTTAAAAATACGCAAAAATAAAATAAACTAAATCCGTGATAACAAATAGGGAACTGAGAATACAAAATTAATTTATAAACAATTTCAAAAAGTGAAATTTTTTAAAATGTTTGTGTGATTATATATAATTCATAAATCAACTCTCACAGCAGAAGAGACAACGCCGTCTTTTCCGAATTCTTGTTGAGCGGCGCGGACGAGCCAGCGGAAATAAAAAGTCCACACACTGGGAATGACATTGCAAACACCGCGGACGGGGATCATGCGCCTCGACCTAAATTAAATTCCCTATTAAAAACACTAAACGGTTGGAGTTCTTACCCAGTTGCGGTAAGACTCCGCATCCTCACGCGGCTCCCAGTAAATGGGTCCGAGTTTTCCTCAAGGGCCGTCTGGGCGTTGCTTTATTAATATTATAGGACAAAAATGAAATGACCCTCCCCACAACTCACAAAAAACAAGTGCACCAGTTGTTTTTGTCAACAATTTCGTAATGCACCAAAAATCATCTCTCACCCACCAGAAAAAAACAGCACCCAAATTATCAACACGAAATTTGATTTAAATTTTGGCGTTTTTTAAATCGCTCGCACAAAACCGCCCCACACCCAATTAACTCTTGTTTTTTGCTATCTCTCCATCTAAGAGTAATAATTATTTCTGAATCTGTATATTAGCGATTGTTCGTTTTTTATCACCCGGAGGGTACACACCCACATCAAAGCGTCACAAATTTTCTGAAGACCCGAAAAGTTGCTCAAACAAAACAAAAGCTACGAGATATAAGCCTTCAAAGTTTATGCATTTTGGTTGATCATTATGTTATGTTTTTGTAAAAAAAAAATGCTGAAGCGAAGAGGATTCGAACTTTCACTTTGAATTTTTGACTTGATTTGTTAACAGATTTTCAACCAAAATTTAAAAAAATCGGAACGTTTTTTAATGGTTTTTAGAAATAGGAGGGGGTCTGCGGTGCCGATAGGCGCCGCCGGGAAAATTTTTTTGATTTTTAATGACAATTTTTTTTAACTTAGAATTTCTGTTTTTTTCTGATTTTTTCTCTAAAAACCAGAAACCAAATCAGAACTGGTTGCAAAAAAAAACAGAAACCAGAAATCAGAATCCTGGTGCCCAAAATTCACCAGAAATTCTGATAAATCAGAAAATCAGAACAGAACAGAGCACATCCCTGATGTGTATGTGTATTATAGAAGGCATAGATTTATCAGAAGGATTCTCTCATGCCAATTTGCATGGAGCTGACATGGAATTGCCAATTTATGCAAAGCCAATGCTTAATAAAACCACAAATAATAATTAATCAAAATTCGACCAAGAAATCCGTGAAAATGAAGGAAAAACTACGAAAACTTTATCTTCATCTGAGGCGAAATGTCAGCAGAAGCGGAAATGTCACTTTTTCTCCTGGGCATTTTAAATTATTTAAAATATTTTCATTTTGCCTATTCACAATCGATCGTTATTTTAAAAAATGATGATTATTTAAGAAAAATATTATGAAACGTGGAATATTGATTCGGGAGACATAATTATTAAGTAATCTGATGTATTTAAATAATACCAATACTATGGGCTGTCATTTATTACTTTCAATAATTTTTTTCAAAATTAAATAATTTTATTAATATTTAAAAAATTATTTTATTCTTAAATTTAATAACATTTTTGAGTAAAATTTTTCAAACAAAAACAAATTGACAATTTTTCCGTAATGAATTTTCCGTTTAAATTATTAATTGGAATTCGATATATACATCTAAATTCAGAGGTTATTTGCCCAAAAATGGAAGAATTTTTGATTTTAATTTTTGTGTCATTATTTGCATCAAATTCACTCGAAAAAGCCGAATCCGTAAAAGTAAAATTGGAGGAAACGCAACTCAAAACATTTGATGAAATATTCGGAGAAGGCTGGTGGGACAAAGGTGAAGCCGAAGATTTGAAAATTCCGGCCCCAACAAACTTTGGACAAAATGTCCATCACCAAATCGACCGGCAGAACACCCAAATTGGACAAATTGAACCCAATTCAACTGATCAAAATACTCCTCTCACAGAGTATGATAACTCTGAGAATGCCAAAAATGGTGATTCAAATAAAAACCGTAAAATTATCGACAAATTCCACGCAATTAAATGCGAATTTAAGCATATAGGAAAATATTCAAAAAAAGAATGGACTAAAATTGAGGAGAAAATTGGTAACCATTTAAAAGTCAATCGCTCAAAAATATATAAATGGAAAAAAGAATTTGGCATAAGTCAAAAAATGCATAACTTTGGGAAGAAAAAAAATGATCGCAAAAATTTGGTAGAGAAATTTGATCAAATGAAAGCCGAATTAACGCGGGCCGGATTCAAAAACTCTTACAAGCAAGAAATTGACAAAATTGTCGCAAAAGAGTTAGGCCTAAGTGTTGGAACAATTTACGCTTGGAAACGTGAACTTGGCCAAACCAGTGAGTATTTCAAGTCTAACAATATTAAAACACAATCATTTAAATTTTTCGAGGTTTTGCTTTTTTAGGGACAAATTACTCGTACAATGAAAAGCTTAAAATTGTGCAAAAATTAATGAAAATAAAAAGTGAGCGTTCCGTTGAGGACAAAAAATCATGCAAAGAAATAGACAAAGAAATCGCTGAAAGATTTGGTGTAAATGTTGGCACAATATACCAATGGAAAAAAGAATTTGGCTTAAGCCGAAGAAATCCGAAACATAGCGAACAAATGGAATTGATGAAACATTATTATGAAATTAAGGACCAAAATCCTAAAATTAGTGTTGGGGACATTGCCAAAATGTTGAAAATTGGAACACGCACTTTGCGTAGATGGAAAAAGCAATTTAAACGATAGCAATTGCATCCAAATTCTGTCGATGGAAATGTCCAGGAAATTGAGAATTCCAATTCGGGGAGTATTTGAATGAATATGGTCAATGATTTGGAAAACCCATTAAGCAATAAATTTTTCAAATCTTTGTAATCTAAAATTTATTTGAAAATAACTTATACATTGAATTCGAATTTAAATGATTTATTGCGTACATTTGTTGCGGCAGGGCAAGACATCGGGAAAAAAATTCTCGCCGTGCTCTCACCGCTCTGGGGGAGTCTTGCGCGGTTTATAGAATAGGCGGCAAAAGGTGCCACACCTATGTCGAATTGTCGGAGAATAAGCCTAATGACTATGACCTAAAAAGTCCCAAAATTAGGGGGTGTAAGTTTGTCAGAATTTTTTTGTTATGTTATCATTGACGATATTAAAATTTATTATTTCTAATAAAATTAAATAAATTCACCCCACATTCAATACAGTTTAATCCTGAGTTAACATCAGTTTAATCATTCTTTGATCATTCGGTTTAATCCTGATTTGATCATTCAGTTTAATGTCATGAGTATTAATTTAGCTCCAGTTAAAAGCTTTAGGATAAAATATTTATGAGATGTCAGAAATATTGATTTGGTCCCGATTCAAATTAGGAAAAATATTTGTCCTACCCCGCGGCTAATGGATTCCAACCTCTATAAATTGAGCACAGATCACAATAGAAGGAGGGGGCCATCCTTCCTTTCAGTTTTCCCCCTCAAGCTCACCCTCCCTCCCCTCTACGGAGCCGCCATACAGCTGTCTCTTATACACATCTAGATGTGTATAAGAGACAGCCCCAGAAGTTTTCAAAAACAAATTGTATTTTTAAAAATTAGAAAATCGGCGATTTCGATTTTTACGCAATTTTTAAACAAAGATGTTAAAAAACTAAAAATTTAACGAAAATCGTAACTTTTTTTTTGTAAAAAGCTGCTTAAGAAAAATAACAATAAAACGCAAAAATGCACCCCTAAGAATCGACTTTTTTTGGTTTGCCCCCCCCCCTGAAACATTTTTCTGGTTACGGCCCTAGATGGGAAGTTAAACTTTTTCTCATAATAATTTGCCCATTTGCGATTTTTCTTATTGAACTTGAGGGCTACATTGAATAAATTATCATTTGCCGAAAATATTCTAAAAAACACCAAAAAAATTTCCGTTTTTTCCACTAAAAAATTTTTTCTTTCGAAATCCGTTATCCGAAATCCGGTGTTTTTTCAAATCTGATATCCGAAATCCGATCCGACAAAGCGTTATCCGATCTGAAATCCGTATCCGACTTTTTTCCCAATCCGTTGCAACCCTGCTCTCTACGGAGCCGTCATAGAGCCCCCACCCCAGCCCACTTCGTCACTCTCTCTCTTTCTCTCTGATTTCGTTTTCGATCATTGTTGTTTTATCTTTTTATTGCGAATGGGTATAAACTCTGAACCGCTTTTGGTCTAATTTTTTGCAACAAATTGACTCGACAAAGCCGAATCCATAAAATTGGAGGAAACGCCACCCAAAACGGAATTTGGTTATAATGAATTCGGAATTCGCTTTTTATGCTTTTACAGCTGGAAGATTGCGTTCATAAACCCTAAATATTTAAATCCAATTTTATTCTTTCTTTCGGTCAACTTTGTAGTGCTTGCTGGAGTGAAGCGTCCGGTGCGCCTGCGCTTGGCCTCTCAGCCCGAACTCCAAGCCCTGCAGACTCTTCACCAACTAAAATAAAAAGGCTTCTTTTTTGGTGGTGTTTTTCGGCTGTAGGCTTGCCATGACTGGTACAAAAAAGCACCCTCTTACGCCAAACTCAGGGCATTCTGCAACTACAACAACAGAAAATGTTCAACACAGCCAGCCATACAGGACCAGGAACGCCGAAGATGCAAGGCCTAACGAAAAGGTACGACGCATAAGGCATCCGAGCGAGCAATTACGGGCCAAACAGCCGTCTCAAACGTCTGAATGAGCTCGGCATTCAGGCCTGTCCTGTTGCCGCGTACAGGATGGGTACTTACAATAATCGAGCTACGTCAGGTGGCCTTGCACCGTCAAAACAAATTTTTCGGCAGCAGCATTCTAACGACAAGCCATGACATCGTGTAAAAATTCGTATATTCTTGTATTTTTATGAATTCTCCATAAACGCCCAAATTGTGCAAAAAATGGTGACGAGAAGCGCAACTTTTTAATAGCGAAAACTGCAAAAGTGTTTTTTTTTAGTTACGAATAGTGAGGTTAAACGACGAAACTTCCGACTAAAAACATGGTTTTCGTACATATCACTCTCATCAAGACAAAGCAGAAGAAAATTGTAAATAAAAACCTCACCCTAGAGAAGAGTCTGGGCTGGCAACTTCTGATCATCCGGCCTCTAATAGAAATTGATTTCCCCCAAATGTGATCAATAATTTTAGGGTTGCCAGAAAATGAAAATGGTGGCCCTTATCGATTTTCTGAGTGACTTCAACCAATTCTCACATTTACAATATTTCATTTAATCCCAACAATTATTCTAAGATGAATGAGTTTTAGATTTTGATTTTGTGGGCATTCTTACAATAAATTCACTCGAAAAAACCGATTCCGTAAAAGTAAAATTGGAGGAAACGCCACTCAAAACATTTGATGAAATATGCGGAGAAGGCTTGTGGGACAATGAAAAAGACGAAGAATGGCATAAATTAACGCTTGAACAAACTTTCCATCACCATTTGAATATTATATTTTCTTTAAATTTTAAGAAATTTTTGTCAGAACCTTTAAACACAAAAATATTGACAATTTCTCCATATCGAATTTTCCGTTAAAATAAATAAATTTGAAATATGAACTTTCCTAAATTCAGTTATTTTGACCAAATAAAATGAGAAAATTTTGGATTTTAATTTTTGTGTCATTATTTGCATTAAATTCAGCAAACGCAATTAACATCGACAATTCTCTATCAAAACGCGCAGAACCCGATCCTAATGATTTCGAGAAACCTGGAGATTTTGATAGGCCTTTCGACTTTTTAAGGTCTGGGTCGTCATAAAAATAAAAGAACAATTCTGTCGTTTTGGGGATGGACAAACCGGGGAACGGGGACGGGGATGAGAATGGCCGGGGATTTCCAGTTTTCCCCGTCCCCTCCTGCCAGCGGTTCAACCTAGCACCAACTTGGCCGCCCATCAGTACGCGTTAGCAATGTTTGTTATACGGCTGTGATGCATTCACAAAAAAGTTACGTACGCAGTAAAAATGTTTTGGCATTTCAAAAACATTTGCTTTGAGGGCATAAAAGGATACGTGCCGGTGGGGAGTCGAACCCACGAGCTTCACGAAGTCCGTGTGAAGCTCTCACTACTGAGCTATGGGCGCTCACTTTTAAAATCTTTCTCCCACACCCCAAAAATTGTTGGTACTAGGGAAAAGAGCCTGGGTAAATTGGATGGTAGCCTTGACAACTTCTCTGCTCATCCGTTCTCTAATGGAATCGACCGGAAATTGTCACCATTTCCTCCAATTTTATCAATAATTTTAGGGTTGGCAGAAATTAGAAATTGATCGCAGGCTTTATGGATTTTCTGAGTGACTCCAAAGAATTTTTATTAATTGCATAAAAATCCACAATTTTTTTATTTAAATTCATTTACAAAAATATTCAAATAAATCGCAATTATTAGAGATATTTTATCTTAACATGAATGAGTTTTGGATTTTAATTTTGGTCTCATTTTTTGCAACAAATTCACTCGACAAAGCCGAATCCGTACAATTGGAGGAATTGGATGAAAAGCCACACAAAATAATTGATGAAATATTTGGAGAAGGCTGGTGGGACAATGACAAAGACGAAGAATGGAATAAATTAACGGTTGAACAAAATTTTCTTCACCAAATCGACCAGCAGAACACCCAACTTGGACAAATTGAAGCCAATTCAACTGATCAGAATCCTCCTCTCACAGAGTCTGATCACGCTGATAATGCCAAAAATGGTGAAGAACAAAACGAGATAAGCAAAGAAATTACTTCAAACGAAAAGCGTAAAATTATTGACAAATTCCAGGCAATGAAAGACGAATTTAAGCAAAAAGGAAAATCAGATAAAGAAAGGGTTAAAATTGAAGAAAAAATTGCTAAACATTTAAAAGTCTGTCGCACAAAAATATATAAATGGAAAAAAGAATTTAGCTTAAGGCAAAGAAATCCAAAAAATGAGCGAAAAAATTTAATAGAGAAATTTGATCAGAGAAAAGCCGAGTTAAAGCGGGCCGGATTCAAAAACTCTTATCACAATCAAATAAATGAAATTGTCGCAGAAGAGTTGGGCCTCAGTGATAGAACAATTTACAAATGGAAAAGTGAACTTGGCCAAACCGGTGAGTATTATGAGCCCGAATTTATTATTTATTTATTTATAATTAAAAATTCTTTTACAGCACCAAAGAAATACGCCCACAGCGAACAAAAGGAATTGATGAAACGTTATTATGAAATTAAGGACAAAAATTCTAAAATTAGTGACAAGAACATTGCCAAAATGTTGAAAATTGGAACAGACACATTGTATAAATGGAAAAAGCAATTTAAACAACATCAATTCCATCAAAATTCTGTCGATGGACTTTCTGTGGAAGAAAATGCCGCGGAAAATGTTCGGGAAATTGAGAACTCAAATTCGGGGAGTATTTGAATGAATATCACATTTTCTGCAATTTAGTTGTAAATCTTTTAACAAACCAACCTTTTTTTTAATTCTTGCGGCACCGATCGGCACTGCCAACTCCCACCCCCCACAAAAAAAGTATTTGAGAAAATCGCGCGCAAAAAACAGAAATTTCGCTTACATTGTTTCCGTTTTTCGCAAATTTACACAAATTTACATACTTAAAAATTGATAAAATTTTTCCCGGCGTCGCCTGTCGGCACCGCCGGGCACCCATTTCACTAAGTTAAAAAGCAACATCAATTATTTACCGCTTAAATAAAGATTTTTAAAATGCGAAAAGTGCATGAAAATTCTCGCTAAATTTTATAAATTCGCTTGGGTTGCTGTCGTTCTTTATCACCCCTATTAATTTTTTCTCGATATTTTCCTCTTCGGGTTGCAGCGTTACTTTAAAATTGACCTCCTTTAGCCAATTTTCCCGTGACTTTTTCATCCATCGTGGGCCCTCCCACCATAACTTGTGTGCCTTTAAATCTTCAAGTGTGCACCCCCTGCTTGCAACATCTGCCGGATTATCCTCCGTTGGTATGTAGCTAAATTCGAGTCCCGTGTTTAATCTTATTTCTGCCAATCTATTAGCCACAAATCGTGGTTGGTCTTCTTTAGATCGTACCCAACTAAGCACGGTTTTGAATCGCACCATAAAAACTTCTCTTTGATTTCCATTCCTAATTCTTCTTCTACGAATTTTATCGCTCGTGACCCGATCAGTACGCCCAACAGTTCCATTCGTGGAATAGAAAAGGATAATTTTTTCGGTTTGAGTCTACTTCTTGAATACAAGAGACAAATTTTAATTTCTTCCCCTTCACTTCTGAGAAATACACACGTTGCATATGCATATTTGGATGCGTCCACGAACACGTGTAACTGTAAGTTTGCCTTTTCGTTTAATGTTACTTTTCGCTAAATTTAAATGAGCTTGCTTCCCAGCTTTCTGTGATTCTTTTCCACTCTTTACATTGGGTTTCGCCTAATTGGCCGTCCCATTTTATCTCTAAATACCATTAATTTTGAAAAAATAACTTTCCGTGGAAGAAGGCACGGTGCTGCCCATCCGCATGGGTCAAATATTGAGTTAAGGTCTTTTATTACCTTTCTTCTCGTTATTTTGGACTTTTTCAATTCCGGAAATTCCAGTGAGAGTTCGTCCGATTTTATATCCCACTTTACGCCCATTACTTTTGGTTTTTCCTTTTCTAACCTATCTTCCTCCGGAATTTTCGTGTTTACCCTTTGTGAGTTTGAAACGAATTCTCTCAAATTCATTCTTGCTTCTTTCATTTTTGGATATTTCTCGAGCGCTTCATCCTCATCTTTACACCCTACAAAAACGTTGTCTACAAATAGATTTTTCCCAATTTCTTTTGCGAGGTCTGATTTTTCCTGCTTCAGATGGTTCGCACGGCTGCTCCCAATAAGAACGGTGATGAAATTACCCCGAATGGGACCCTTCTAAACCGTAAGACTAAAAGATTTGTCTGTGAGATTGGCTTCGTCACGTCTCTAACCCATAAAAACTTCACGTATTCTCTGTCTTCCTCTTTTAACTCTAGTGTCCAAAATGCTCGTTGTATTTCTCCCCACAGCGCTATTTTTGGAATGCGCGATCTTATTAGTAACCCTGGTAATTGAGGCATTTCGATTGGCCCTCTGAAGAGCATGTCGTTTAGACATTTGCCACCCCTAACTTTTGCCGACCCATCGTAGCAATCGCCGATAGGCTAAAGCGAAATTCGTTGGCAATTCTTCCTTTGGGCTCAGCCACGGCCAACTTACTACATATCTACCCTCTCTTCGTTCAACCGAATCGTTGAACATTATCTGCGCATCTTAGTCGTCTTTTTCCTCTGGGTTATCACAAACTCTAATAGTTTCTAAATTAGAATTTGGGTTCTTGTTATTCTTTACTTCTCGCACTGCTGCGGTAAACCCTTCCAATGGTGTATCTCCCAAACTTTTCTCGAGCTAACCACATACAATTGGGCTTGTAGTGGTGTCGACGCGTAATAGTTTACTCGTTATTGGGGAAACGCCTTTGAAAAATTTCCAAAATTCCGCCATTCCAATCAAAATATCTGGTTTCTCATTTAACATTACCGTTTCCCCCGAATTCATGTCCACTTTTTTATCTTCCCCGTGACGTGATCAATTCTATTGGCAATTAGTCCTTCTCTTTCTCCGTTACTTAGTTCAATTTTCACAAAATATTTAGGTGAATTAATCCTTGTTGGTGTCTTTTGGCGTATCGATAGTAGGTCTAAAACCCCTTCCCCTTTTCGAGGTGGGCTCAGTTTTTTAATCAGCTCATCCGTGATAAATGACGATTGGCTTCCGCAATCAAAAAACAGTATTGCTGATACGCCGGTGTGAGCTTAAACCGGCGAAAATTTTCACCCTGGTTGTCATCAACAAAACTTCGTTTCTTTTGAAATTTTGCAATTTGGTAACCGCCATTGTGGTTCCGTTTCTTGGTTCAGCGTTTGAGCGTGTCTGCCGCAGATGCGTCCTATTTCCCAGCTCCATCGTATTTGCTCCCGTTCTGGGTGTTTGGCCCCTTGGGCAAATAGCCTTGTGATGGCCTGGTTGCAAATCATGCACTCTTTCCCTGAACACTGAAGTTTCCCATGTCCTTTTCTCAGACATTTGTGACATCTTCCTTGTTCATTATTATTTTCAACCGACTTCCTCCCCATTACTTGTCTGCAGTTGGCAGCCCAATGTTCTTTTCCGCACAGGAAACACTTCGGGATTATTCCCGATTTATTAGGCCCGTCTTGTCGTCCCCTTTCTTGGACGCTAAAAACCCTTCGAACCTCTCCACTTTTGTTGAACCCATTTGTTCTAAACCCCTTGTTTCCTTTGTATATCCATTCGTGCCGTTTTTGGCTAAAGCGGTTAGTGTTGATGCTCAGAGTTCTTGTGCACCGAAGTGCTTTCCCTCAAAGTTATGGCTTCGTTCAAACTTTCTCTCCATTCGGCCGTTTTCCACTTTTTCCCGATTTCCTGGCCATGTTAACGGGCCTTCGAAATAGGACCATGGCGCCCTCGGGAAGTTTACATTATCGTTTCCCGTCCCCAGGCGCCGCCGGACCTCTCCCATTCCTAAAAAGCATCAAAAAATAAGCGAATTTTTAATATTTTGGTCGCAAATCTGTTAACAAATTGAGTAAAAAATTCCAAAATTTTCTCGGCGGCGCCTATCGGCACCGCCGACCCGCCCGCCCCTCGCCTAAAAAGTAGTTGAAAAAATCGCGCGCGAAAAAAAATGGGTGGCGCTCAGTTGGCTTGTCATTTGAGCGCCGGCGCTCTGGCGTTCAACATCGCACGCGAAATCTCGGCGACCCCACCCCTACCCCCCCTAACATCGCACCTCGCAGCGCTCAGCCGACCCCCCCCCC
>MEIZ01000229.1:42840-53653 GCA_001723225.1 Globodera ellingtonae | reverse complement strand
AAAATAATGTTAATTCGGCTTACTGCTTCCCTTCCTTCTTCTACCCATTCATAAAAATGTCTCCCTTGGTGCTGGTACAGCACGTACCCTTCATTTTCTGCTTCTCGACCTGCTTATTCGATCCCTTTTAAATAATTGTCCCATTCCTCTTTTTTCTTCTTAGTGCGTTCTAAAAGCTCATTCATAAACACTCTCTCTTCCCTTATTTTATTTAGCCCCTCTTCAGTTCTTTGATCTGCCTCAATTATCGGTCGAATTTCGCTCAGTCAGGCGATTAGTTTTGCCACCATGGCTCCAATAGCCATTTTTATTGGTGCTGACATTTTGTCCGTTTTCCCGGTTTCGAATCTTTAACACTTTTCCCTATTGAGCCGTACTCCGCACTTGTCACGAATATCCCCTTCCCTTGGGGATTATATTCCGACCTTCCAGGTATACTTCCTAGGGACCCTTGGCTCCGGTTATTTCCCGATGGAGAAAGGGCGTGGTTCCCGTTGCTACGAGGCTTTTCGGGAAGGCAGTCGAATTGATTCTTTTAGGGGGTCGGAGATTTCTCAATGCTTTATTCGATGGAGGGAAGATTTGATCGATGTGTCGATATACAAATTGCAATGCTGGTGGAATGAAATGAATGAAGCCCGGGGTCCTCTCCTTTTATGTTGCCTCCCGACCGCTCGCTTCCCGACACGCCTTTCGTTCCTTCCTTCCTTTCTTCACCGCCCCTCCTTCCCCGGTCCTCCTTTTAGCGGCGGTGACACTTTTTATAGATTATATTAAAAATAGTTTTAAAACTAATGTTGAAAAAGAAGAATATAGCATGTAATAAAATGCAAAATTATGCTGTTCATTTCGCCTATGTAACACTTCTGAAGCCGCTTCTATTTGGTGAAGCTCTGTGAGCGTGATACTTGTTAGGGTGAGATTTACAACTACCGGGTCGGCCTCAACAACAACAACACAACCGATGTCGCAAATTCGTGCTCGACTGGACAGACGTGGTCTTTTTTCGCGTTGCACCGATTGCAACGAGTATGTAAACGGGCGTTATATGCCGGGACGGCCAGTCCGTCCGATGGCAACACCAACATTGCAGCCAAAATTTTAAAAAAATACGGTAATTTCTCTTATTTTTAGGTATGGTAAGAGGTCTGGCCATGTGAATTTTTCTAACCACACCCCAAAAAAAATTGTTGGCACTAGGAAAAGAGCCTGGGTAAATTGGATGTTAGCCTTGACAACTTCTCTGATCATCCGTTCTCTAATGGAAGCGACCGGAAATTGCCATTGCAGAAAATTGATGGTGGCCCTTATCGATTTTCTGAGTGACTCCAAGAGTTTTTTTTATTGCATTCATGGGCTAACCAGTTCTCCATTTTATTTTAGTTGTTTTATTTCATTTACAAAATATTTCATATAATCCCAACAATTATCCTAAGATGAATGAGTTTTGGATTTTAATGTTGGTGTCTTTTTTTGCAACAAATTCACTCGACAAAGCCGAATCCGTACAATTCGAGGAAAAGCCACACAAAATAATTGATGAAATATTCGGAGAAGGCTGATGGGACAATGACAAAGACGAAGAAGAATAAATTAACGCTTGAACAAAATTTTCTTCATCAAATCGATGTGCAGAACACCCAACTTGGACAAATTGAACCCAATTCAACTGATCAGCTTGGACATATTGAACCCAATGCAATTGATCAGAATCCTCCTCTCAAAGAGTCTGATCACCCTGATAATGCCAAAAATGGAGAAGAACAGAACGAAGTTTCTTCAAACGAAAATATTGCTGAAGATGAGCGAAAACGTAAAATTGTTGCCAAATTCCACGCAATGAAAGACGAATTTAAGCAAAAAGGAAAATATTCGGATAAAAAAAGGGTTCAAATTGAGCAGAAAATTGCTAAACATTTAAAAGTCAATCGCACAAAAATATATGAATGGAAAAAATAAATTAGCTTAAATCTAAATACCCCAAAAAATGAGCGAAAACTTTTTATAAAGAAATTTGATCAGAGAAAAGCCGAGTGGGAACTTAAATTCGGGGAGTATTTAAATGAATGGCCAATGATTTAGAAAAAACGATTTTAGCAGTTAATGATTTTCATTCCATGTTGGAAGGGACGTGGGTTCGAGGTCAATGATACTAAAATTTAAAAATGAAATGATCATCCATTTTTCTCTGTGTTTTTATTATAAATGAAAAAGCTTAATCGGTTTTGAAATACTGGGATTTTCTTTATAAAAACCTGACCTCTCCGAATCGGGGTCGGTGCGCATCTCAACATCTTCGTACCTCCATCATCGTCGGATGTGCAACCATTTAGCCAATGCTTGTTCAGAAGAAGCACCGGCACTGTCATCGACTTGAAATGGGTGTCGACCAAGAAGTCAAATCGATCGCTGATCAGCACAACTTCAGCCCAAGTACAAAAGGGCAACAGAATTTGAAGACTTCGAACAAAACGTTGACGCACACGAAAAGAAAGAAAATTAGGAATTGCCAATTACTCATTTGGGTTGTGTTGTGTTCCTATCCGAGGAGAACCAACAAGTCAATAAATAAATGTTTATTTGTCGGAGGCAAAATATAAGGATTGCTCGGAGAGCCAAAAATCAATGAAAAGAGAGAAGACCTCGTGTGGGGAAGGAGGGCAAGTTAAATAGCCACAAAGGGGGCGGAGAGAGAGGGAGGGAGAAAATGTCTAACAGGGATCAAAAGTATCGATTGATGGTCATCGAATTCCCATCTCTAACAGGTTGTTAGAAAGAAGGCCTATCTTTCGGAAAATATTATACTTTTGAATTATAGAGCGGGCTCTCCAATTGCCTGGGTGGCATGAGAGTTTCTACTTGTCCTTATGAAATAGGGCAAGGGAAGGGTGAGGAAGGGGTGCATGCGTAGCTCAGTGGCTAGAGCATTCCACGAAATGGAAGGGACGTGGGTTCGAGTCCCACCGTGGGTCGAACTTTTGCACCTCCGCGATCTGCCAAAATCCTACAGAATAAATAGGTAAACTCACGTTTCCTTCAAGCGTTTCTCCACTTTGTTCGGATTGTTCGACATTTTGTTGGCCGACCCGGCAAAAGGACGTTTCGCACATTGGACATATTGCACACTAGTGAAGAACGGACATTTCGCAGACTGGGGGGAACGTTTCGCACATTGGACATATTGCACACTAGTGAAAAACGGACGTTTCGCACACTGGGGGGAAAAAGGACGTTTCGCACATTGGACATATTGCACACTAGTGAAAAACGGACTTTTCGCATGCACACTAGTGAAATACGGACGTTTCGCAGACTGGGGAGGAAAAGGACGTTTAGCACATTGGACATATTGCACACTAGTGAAAAACGGACTTTTCGCACACTATCCAAATTCCGCTCATTCTCATGCAGCCCTCACACATGCATCTGCGTTAACAGCTCACACATTTCGAAATAAACTTTGGATTTATTGGTGGGATTATTGCGTTTACATAATGTGTGAAAATTTTCCTGAATAAATGGTTGTAAATAACTAAATCCCGGAATTTTGAAAAATCCTGGACCTGGAATCGGATCTGCATTTTGGAAATGACCTGGGCCTGGATTTGCCCGAAGCGGGTCAACTGCGTCTGGCCAACTGCGTCTGAGCCAACTGCGTCTCGGGGCCAACTGCGTCTGGGCCAACTGCGTCTCACCAAAATTTTTTAAAATTCTTTTTTACTATTGGTCCAAAAGCTAACTCCATATTAGCATAGGGGTTGCTAACCCAGGGACTATTTTCTAAAAATAATTTTTTTCAAAATTTAAACCGATTCAAAACCCGTTTTTTGGGTTTTCATCACAAAAAATATGTAGGTAACCCTGTCTCTCTCTCACTGGTCCCGAATTTTTTACTTTTACATAAAGGTTTATCCAATTCTGAGACGTACTCGGGGGTTATCGAGATCGGCGATCATGAATATGACATCAGATTTATCATATGACATCATCTACTCATGATTCAACATATATGATTTTTTGGGAAAAAACAAATTCCAAAGTCAAGAAAAAGTCGTTTCTAGGGGTATTCGGAGGCGTAGAATACCTAGCCTCCATTTCGACCAATTCCTAACTCCTGACCCAAAGTCGAACATTTTTTGAAAATTTAAGTTTTTTACTGAAATCAATTTTGGCTTCAAAATGTTCAAAAAAGTGCAAGAAAAATTTAAAAGGGAAAGCCTGTTAAAATCTACAACAAATATTAGCCATTTACTGCAATAAAACTCGGTTTTTAAAAAATTTTATTTTTTTTGGCGAGACGCAGTTGGCTCAGACGCAGTTGACCCCTACTCGGAGTTGCCAGGGTTAAAAACACCCAAAATCAACACACTTTTCCCAATAAAATACACCGTTAAAAATTGTTTGTTATTTTTTAAATTTTCGTAGAAGGAGGTATATAAACAATAAAATCTTACAATTTACAACCCAAATTTTGGCACTTTTTAAATCATATTAGCATATTTTTAGGTCATAATTTGGTACTTTCCCGTTATACGACACCCACCCAAAATTTCATTGGCCCAACTCGACGTTTTTTTGCCGGCTGTTTTTTGGCATCCAGTTACATTACCTGGTGCTAAACACTATTTTTTCCAAATTCTCCGAACGATTGGCATTTCCATTATTAGATTTTTAATTATTTTTTTATAAAATAATAAAATTAGTAAAGTAAAATATTCTATTGTAAATTTTATGCCTAAGATATCCGTCATATATCATACATCAATAATTTTAGGGTTTTAAATTTGAGTAAAAGTTATTTTCAAAATTTAAATATGAAAGCTTTATAATTTATATCTCAAAAAATCATTAAATGCTAAATGGGGTTTTTAAAATCATTGATCATTCATTCAAATACTCTCCGAATTCGAATTCTCAATTTCCTGAACATTTGAGCCGGCTTTCTCTTCTACGGGATGCCCATCGACAGAATTTTGATGAAATTGCTGTCGTTTAAATTGCCTTTTCCAATTATACAAAGTGGCTATTCCAATTTTTAACATTTTGGCAATTTCCCCAACATTAATTTTAGGATTTTGGTCTTTAATATTAATAAATTTGAGCACAAACTCACTGGTTTGGCCAAGTTCACTTTTCCATCTGTTAATTGTTCCAAATTTAGGCAATGTTATGCATTTTTCGACTTAAGCCGAATTCTTTTTTCCATTCATATATTTTTGTGCGACTGACTTTTAAATGTTTAGCAATTTTATTGTCAATTTGATTCCATTCTTTTTATGAATATTTTCCTTTTTGCTTACCGTATTTCCTCTATTAGTAGCCCCGGGGCTTCTATTTTTCAATGTATTTTTTAGAAAATTATTAACACGCCTACCTACTCATATTTAAATTTTGATATTATTTTTGAACCAAGTTAAATTTTTGTAATAACAAAAAAAAACATCGGCTCTACTTCAGTTTATGCGTCCAATCGAAGTTTATCACAAATAAAGTATGAATTCTCTTAAAATTTATTTTATAAAGATATTTAAAAAATCTAAGTTTATCAACTTAAAGAGTTATTGCAAAGAACGTTGTTTTATGCCTAAGATATCCGTCTTTATATCAAAAATCAATAATTTTAGGGTTGGCATAAATTTGTAAAATAAACGCCATATTATTGATTTTCTGAGTGACTCCAAAAGATTTTTCATTTATTTGGGCTAAAGCAATTCACCACTTTCGTCATTTATTTCATTTACAAATATTCATATTAATCCCAACAAAATTATCCAAAGATGAATAAATTTTGGATTTTAATTTTTGTGTCATTTTTTGCAACAAATTCACTCGAAAAAGCCGAATCCGTTAAATTGGAGCTCAAAACATTTGATGAAATATTCGGAGAAGGCTGGTGGGACAAAGGTGAAGCCGAAGATTTGAAAATGCCGGCGCCAACAAACTTTGGACAAAATGTCCATCACCAAATCGACCGGCAGAACACCCAAATTGGACAAATTGAACCCAATTCAACTAATCAGAATCTTCCTCTCACAGAGTCTGATCACTCTGATAATGCCAAAAATGGAGAAGAACAGAACGAAGTTTCTTCAAACGAAAATATTGCTGAAGACGAGCGAAAACGTAAAATTATTGCCAAATTCCACGCAATGAAAGAAGTTCTTAAGCAAAAAGGAAAATATTCGGCAAAAGAATGGAATCAAATTGAAGAAAAAATTGCTAAACATTTAAAAGTCACTCGCTCAAAAGTATATAAATGGAAACGCGAACTTGGCCAATCCAGTGAGTATTTCGAACCCAATTTTTTTATTTATTTATATTAATTAAAATTCTTTTACAGCACCAAACCTTAAATATTCCGACAGCGAACAAAAGGAATTGATGAAACGTTATTATGAAACTAAGAATAAAAACCGTAAAATTAGAGACGAGGATATTGCCAAAATGTTGAAAATTGGAAGTGCCACTTTGTTTAGGTGGAAAAAACAATTTGAAAGACAAAAATTTGATCAAAATTCTGTCGATGGGCATTCTGTGGAAGTGAATGCCGGCTCAAATGTTCAGAAAATTGGGAGATGTGATTAAATGATCAATGATTTTATTGACAATAAATTAATCAATTTAGTACAAAATGTCATTTTCTGCAGTTTTGTTTTGTCTGCACTTTAGTCGGAAATTTTGTCGTTGAAGTGCTCGCAGATTTGATGCTTTATCATCTTTTTGTTGTTTTTGGGTATTTTGAGTTTTTAATGTGTTTTTTTTTGAGAATTTCACTGTATAATGCAAATCTTCTATTAAATTTTGAATATTTGGCGTAATGTTCATCCATTTTTCTCTGCATTTTCATTTTTAATTTAAAAGCTTGTTCAGTTTGAATTAATTGGGAATTTCTTAATAAAAACCTCGTTGAGGAGGAATGAGGTTCCGGCACAATTGCAGATTATCCGTCATTAATTTTTTAAAATTTTTTCTTTTAAATCGATTCGGAATTCGACAAAACCGGTGTCATATTTTGGTTTCTTGAACGACAGGAATTGCATCCAAACTCAAATTCGGGGACTATTTGAATGAATGGTCAATTCCATGGCCAAAACTTGGTCTTTGGTCACGTAAACATTTATTTTGGCATAAATGCGAGTTGTTGTGTAGAATCTTCTACTATCAATATTTCTCACCACCAACTATTTTCTTAACAATTCGGGGTTTGGGAAAAAAGTATTAGGAAGAAATTTTTGCAAAATAACACTATTTTTTATTAACTGTTAATATTTGGTTTTTTTAACAATTTGACTGAAAATTACGTCAAAGTTTTTTTTACAATAACGCCCTTGGCAATAAGCATCTGCCCCCGGGGGCCTTAATTTCGCTCCTCCTTTCGGGGTGGCCAAATTGAATTGTCGGGCGGCACAAATTATGAGTGATGGAATGGCACACACTCAATAAGCCGCCGTGGCGAGACGCTTTCTGACTTTTTCTCTCCGAATTGTTGGCCAAAAAATCCATCAAAATGCCATTCAAATTTTTGCGATGTCATTATTTGTGCCCTCTCACCGTGAACGAAAAGGGCCGCCTAGGGCAATTTGGCCAAATAAAAGGCATTTTTGGCATTCTAAAACTTAAGCTGGCGGCATTTTTAATGGCAAATTTTCAGTTTTATATGGCCTAAGCTATGCAGGAGAGGGATTTTTTGCAATTCTTGGCTTAATGTACCTTTTTCGAGCATTGCCCAAATCAGACTTTCATGACGTCATTAGAAAAAAAGGACACGCATTTCAAGAAATTACTATAGTCCTTAAAACACAAAAGTGGAGACTTTTGGGCCGGAGGCGCTGAAACGGGCAAGTGGCGCTGAAACTGATAAACTGGCGGCCAAACGGCCTGATCGTTCTGATCATTTCCTTTCGATTTGTATTTTGATCATGGCGCCTAAAGTTGCTGATTTAATCTTTTCTTTGAATTAAATTTAAAATAAATTTCCCTAATTTTCCCCCCGTAAATTCGGATGAATGTCATTTTAAATTATTATGAAAACGTCGCCGTCACTACAAAAATTTGGTGGCCATCTATTCCTTTTGATTTGTTGCAAAATTCAAATTTCTTCATCGTCAGCGCACAAATCGGATGAGTTAAGCAAGTTCATGGAGGAGCAGCAGATGAACCGATGTGAACCGGAGGTTGAGAAGGACATCAGACAATGTCTGGAGGTCATAGAATTCGACTTTTCAATTTATTAATCCCTAAAATGCCAACAAAAATTCAGCCAATGTTGGCCTATGCAAATGCCATCCAATTGGAGGACGAGTTGGCCAACCCGCCGGACAAGCTGAACATGGCGGCGTTCCACCACCATCACGCCAACTATCGCCAGCACTTTTCGCTGCAGGGCGGCGCGGTGTTCCGCCATTTGTGCACATTGTACGCAAACTTCAAAGTGAGTCCATAGCCTCAGGGATGGTCGGAATTCCGTTTTTTTCGTTGTTTTTGGACCTTTTTTGTTTTTAAAATGCACTTAATCAAAAAGTGATTTTGGCCGAGATTAAGTTCGAGAAAAACAAATCAATTTTTAGGAGCATTTTTGGAAATTGAAAAAAGTGATTTTAAAGGGGGGCGGGGATTTTATTTATTAGCATTTTTCTTAAGGAAATTTTTTCAAAAAAATGCTGAAATAAGCACAAAAGTGCAAAAATGCCGAATAAACAAAAAGTATAAAGTGCCAAATAGCTTGAAAATGCCATCCTTCCTAATTAGGGGGGTTCACCTGTTGCTAAAGTATTTGTTTTTCAATTAAGGCCTGCACTGAGTCGTCCTTCAAATGCTTCAGTCTGTCCATACGCGCGGTGGAAGCCAGTTACGGGTAGGTAGAAAGTTGTTGAGTTGCTGTGCCCGAACTCCGGCATTTTTGCCACCAGCTTAAATCTCGATTCTACTCACTTTCGATTAATTAAAATTATTCCCAAATCAATTGACTCGATTAATAGAAATTTATTTTGATCAAAATCACCAATCGATTAAAAAATTTGTTTTGGGCATTAAGCATAAAAAATGTTCAGCTACATGTGCGGGTCAGGCCATGCCGCATTTGAACGGCACGCAGACTGTTTTGCGGAGGTGGAGAACCGCGAGCAGTACATCCAGTGCAAACGGACAGCATCGCGTGCCATGGACCACGCGACTGCCGAATTGGGCGGCAAAAGCAGCGCCGACGGAGAGCAGTATCTGGACGGGCTGTGCAACGCCATGGACGAGTACTTGCACTGTTGCAAGCCGTTTGTGCTCGAAATGTGCGGGCTTGACGCATGGCAACTGGTGGCCAAGGTATGCGGAGGAGTACAAAGTGCCAGGCTGGATGGGCTTTTTATTAAAAATCTCGCCACTGTCAAATCATACAAGAATTTGATCAAACATCCACCGATTGATGTTCATGTCTCGTTCAGATCACACGCGAGTCGCTGCGAGTCAGCTTGCCCACCTGCAATCTGGAGCAGGCACTACAGCAACTGGAGATGCGGCCTAACTGAGATGGAGTGAAGGAATGGATCAAAAAGCGCCATTAAAAAGCGATTTAGCAAATAATTAACAAACGTTTCAACCAAAAAAAGTGAAAAAATCAAAACGAAATTGCAATTCTAATTGAAGATCGGACCAATCGAGCTTCTTGGCCGAAAAAAATCCCAAAATCTTGATCGGTTCTCAAGTCTTTTCTCTGATCATGATCACTCTGAAGAGTGGGGGGGGCCTGCTGATGAAATGATCACTCTACCAAAAGCAAAGCAGCAAATCAAATGATCAATCTGTGGAGAGTGAATGATGGAACAATTGAGAAAAAAAGGGATCATCGGCAAATGGTGTCTCCACGAAAAGAAAAACAACGATCAAATTTATGATTTCATTGAAATGGATGCGCGTAATTGTGCGCTAAATCCGATCAGTCATGTGACCGTTGGTGGCGGTACCGATCGTCGAAAGCCCCCCGCTCCGATCGGGTGCCTATGCCCTCGGAGCAAATCTTCTTTTCCCCCGACATGCCCGATCAAAATTCAACATCGTTTTGTTCCCTCCCTGATCACACATTATCTTTTTCACCGATAAAACTGATCAGCTGTCCGTCATCCCCGAACCATCGCCTATACTTTATATTGTTTTGCGATCGGGGATTCTCCCGGATGATCCTCCGAACGCCTTCGACGACATCAGCGCGTTCAGCTGATGCTAATATGATCACTTCGATCGGGCGGATGACCGATCGGCGGTGTCGTCCGTCGTCGCCTCGGGCGTCACCCACCGTACAAACATTATTTTGACGCCGTAAATACGCCACCCATTGCCGCTTTTGTCGAGCGCTTATAAAAGGACGGTGCCCGTCTCCATTCACATCCATTCATCTCAATTCGCTTTCCCCCGTTTTAAGCCACTGATTTTCGATTTCCAAAATTTGTTTAGAGCCCCCTATTAAGGCGTGATCTTATCCAGAAGGTTGTGCGATCAAATTGATCAGACCCTCTTGGCCTTGGATCTGATCACAAACATCAGGTTCAGATGAAGATTTGTGGCTATCCACACCTCTAAAACAGTTGTGCTGGTCGGGATTCAAGACCCAACGTCCCAAATCTGGAAATCCCGGGGTTTTTGGTTCCCGAAAACCGGTCTCACGCTGATTTTCAGCAACAAAAAAAAACATTGCACTAATGTCCCGTCTCATTCTGCTGATCGCCTTGATCGTGTTGTTCTGCGCTTGCGCGCTCGTTGACCACGCCTCGGCCCAGTGGGGCTGGGGCGGTGGTCCGTGGGGCGGTCGTTGGGGCGGCTGGAGCGG
>MEIZ01000229.1:16903-28373 GCA_001723225.1 Globodera ellingtonae | reverse complement strand
TTTTTGTGCTCTCCGGCGAAAAATTCAACCCCGGCGGTGCAAATCAATATGCTTTTGTTGCTCTCTCCATCGGCCATTCTTCTACCACTGCGTTGCAAATCGACTTTTACTGCTTGCTTGCATCGATTAAGGCGATCAGCGCTATTATTAGTGCGGAAATATTTTTTTGCTGCGCTGCACTTACTGTGAAATGCATTTATGTTTTAAACATTTTTTTGTCGACTACCATTTGTGTGAAAATGCATAAAATGTTTGCCATAATATAATAATTAAATAGTTGAAAATTAACATAAATTTTATTATTTATCTGACCACATAATAATATTTAAAATTAAAAAATAATTGGTAAAAAATTGATTTGCTCCCTGACATCAGTTTAGATAAAAACACGGGGGTGCTCTATCCACCCACCAAGTTTCATACCGAAACTCCACGGACACCTGGGGACCTTCCTTTGTAAGGGGTAAAGGAGGTTTAGTAACTGTCCTTTGAGGCAGTAACTAAAGCCGTAGGGGGAAACAATAAATACTCCTTGTCCAACGAGACAAGGAATAATTAAACTTAGGGAATTCAAACAAACGTAAAGCCCTTCGAGGCTTTTAATTAATATAACTAAATTAATAAAATTGGGCTCGAAATACTCACTGGTTTGGCCAAGTTCACTTTTCCACCTGTAAATTGTTGTAAAATTGAGCCCCAACTCTTTTGCGACAGTTTCATTTATTTCATTTTTATAAGAATTTTTGATCCGTCCCGAGTTAACTCAGCTTTCATTTGATCAAATTTCTCTACCAAATGTTTACGTTCTTCTTTTTTCTTCTCAAAGTTATCCTTTTTCGACTTAGGCCTAATTCTTTTTTCCATTTATATATTTTTTTGCGATTGACTTTTAAATGTTTAGCAATTTTTTCTCAATTTGAGTCCATTCTTTTGTTGAATATTTTCCTTTTTGCTTAAATTCGTCTTTCATTTCGTGGAATTTGTCGATAATTTTACGTTTTTGCTCATCTTCAGCAATCTGATCATTTGTGGGTTCAATTTGTCCAGAATGATCAGACTCAGTGAGAGGAGGATTCTGATCAGTTGAATTGGGTTCAATTTGTCCAGAGTGATCAGACTCTGTGAGAGGAGGATTCTGATCAGTTGAATTGGGTTCAATTTGTCCAAGCTGGGTGTTCTGCCGGTCGATTTGGTGATGGACATTTTGTCCAAAGTTTGTTGGCGCCGGCGTTTTTAAATCTTCGGCTTCACCTTTGTCACACCAGCCTTCTCCGAATATTTCATCAAATGGTTTGAGTTGCGTTTCCTCCAATTTTACTTTTACGGATTCGGCTTTGTCGACTGAATTTGTTGCAATGAATGCCACCAAAATTAAAACCAAAATTCCATTTTATTTGGGCAATAAACAACCTCTGAAATTAGGGGCATTTATTTAAAATTCAAATATTTTATAATAAACGGAAAATTCGAATGGAAAAGATCGACAATTAGTTTTGGGTTAAAGAATTTCTGTCAAAAATTTTCTTAAATTTTAAAGAATAATAAATTATTCACAAATTTTTACTCATATATTTTTCCTAAACCGTTTGAACCGGGACCAAATCAATATTCCTGACATCTCATAAATATTTTTCCTAAACCAAGTCTCAAACACCCTATATTGACAAATAAATTGAAAGGAAGGAGCTTTACCGCTAATTGCACTCCTTGCTTGATCCACGTGCAACAATGGCTTTTTGACAAGAGCCCTCTCGTAGTGCTCCATCGCTTTATTACGCAGCGCCATCATTTCAAGTGCCGACCTGAGTGCATTCATTACAAAAACTCAAACCAATATAAAAATCATGGAAATCAGAAATGCATTCCTTATAAAACACAGATCATCATTCATTAAAAAAACAAAACCAGTATTGAAAAATACAAACACACACACTAATAGAAATCAGAAAAGCACAATTAAAAAAACACATTACCAAAATTAGAAACAAACAAAAAACGCAATAAAGGAAATCAGAAATGCAATCAATAGAAAAAACTAAAACCCAATATTAAAAAACACAAAAGTTTTCCTGGCAATGGAATCAGCCAAAACCAATTGGTTCGACAGGCTAGGCCTAAACCACCCTGGCTTGATGGCGTCGGAAAGGGAAAGGTCGTGAACACTAGCCTGAAAAGCATTCCAAAAAGATTGATAGGCAACACAATCCCCTGCAAAGTCGGTTTTGGGCAGGTGGATGACCGATGAGTGGGGAGGGGGGCGGACATTAGACGGTTGTGTCCCCGGGAGGGCCTCCTCCAGTGGGCGGTTTGGCCGCGAAGAGCGGGTGTATTTTCGAAGGTCAGCAATGGTTTTGTGAAAAGGATGTCGTTGGCTTCAAATTCTTCGTCCTTCAAATCCCTCAAACAATTTCGGGCCAGCTGGGAATAGTCGGAATCCGATTGATTCTGAAGCCGGACCGGCATCGGAAACAATCTCTGGTCGTCGAGGATCTCGCGCGCTTCGGTGTTGGCCGCCGCGATAAGGGTACGGAAAGGGGCCGACATTGCCCGCGGGGCAAGGGGAGTGAACGGTTGGCCGTGGCAGAAACAAGCTTCCCGGCCGTTGTGTCGCGACTCAAATTCCCAAGTGGGTTTCCCGAACCCTAGGCAATTGGGCAATTCAAGGCGAATTCGATTTCTTTCTTTATTGCGATGGGCAACAAAGGCGAAGGCGACCAATTCCAGGTTGGTTTCGGGCATGCAAAAAAGGATAATGGTGAGCAGCGATATGTCTGTGAAAAAGCGAGGCGGGACCTAGAGGCGGGGCTCGGGCCCTTCCGTCGTGGGAAAAGCGCTTTCCCCTCGGGATGGTGATCAAGGGAGGGGGCGAAGGAGCAAAGTTCCGATCGGGGGGATTGAAAGTGCCGGAAAAGGGAGATACGTGCTGGGGCGGGGTGGCTGGTAGGTTGGGGGTCTGCGCCATATGAATTGCCATATTTTATTTTACCATATTTTTGCAAAAATTTTTGAACCTGTACCCATTTTTGAAGATTTTGTTCAAAAATCCTTAATAAATAATAAATTACTGAACATTTCGCCCATAATTTACCAAATTTTTTCCCCGGTGACGCCTATCGGCACAACCAAACCTCTCCCCATTCCTAAAGCTTTAAAAATTTACCGGTTTTTAAAAATTTTTGATTGCAAGTTCCTAACAAAGAAGCGGGGATTCTCGGCCATTCTAATCCCCGTTTCACGGTTTGCCCATCCCGAAACGGGGGTACCGAGACTCTCGTGCATCACTAGGAAATAGACATTGAAAGTAATCGACTGGGGATCAAATTTGGTGTGTGGCGTTCTGTTGCACCACTCATCCAAATCGTGGGTTCTACCCCGAACATTTTGTTAATCACATTTATAGTGAAAAAAAGGCGAAGTCAAATTTTCTATTGACGAATCGTTTCATCAAATTTGAACAAATATTGATTCATTCAAATACATTCGGAGTTCGAGTTCTCAATTTCCTGAACATTTGCCGCAGCATTCTCTTCCACATAATGTCCATCGACAGAATTTGAATGAAATTGCTGTCGTTTAAATTGCTTTTTCCATCTAACCAAAGTGCTTCTGCCAATTTTCAATATTTTAGCAATGTCCTCGTCACTAATTTTAGGATTTTTGTCTTTAATTTCATAATAACGTTTCATCCATTCCCTTTGTTCGCTGTGTTTTGGGTTTCGTCGACTAAAGCCAAATTCTTTTTTCCATTGGTATATTGTGCGAGCATTTACACCAAATCTTTCAGCAATTTCTTTGTTTATTTCTTTGCATGATTTTTTGTCCTCACCGGAATTGTCACTTTTCATTTGCATTAACTTTTTCACAATTTTAAGCTTTTCATCGTCCGAGTAAATTGGCCCTAAAGAAGCAAAGGAAAAAGTGAATCTCAAAAACTTTTGTTTTTCCTGATATTATATATCAATCAACTCCCCTCGTCAAGAAAGCCGGAGAGAATAACTGGGGAAAAGTTAGACTTTTCCAAACAATTCAAACCCGTTTTAATTTCTCAATTTTTAGTTACTATTGACGAATTCGTAATCAGTGCATCAAATAACATATTTTTATATAATTTTTACAATAAAAAAGTCATGACTTCTACCGAAGCAGAAAATTCAAATATTGTAAATTATTTTTGTGTTTGATGTTGTTTTTAGGTTGTTAGTAAACATTTAAAAATAAATCTCACTGGTTTGGCCAAGTTCACTTTTCCAATTGTAAATTGTTGCAACACTGAAGCCCAGTTCTGTTGCAACAGTTTTATCAATTTCGTGATGATAAGAGTTTTTGATTCCGGCCCGCTTTAACTCGGCTTTCATTTGATCAAATTTCTCTATTAAATGTTTAAGTTCTTCTTTTTCATATGGCACTTTTTGACTTAGGCCAAATTCTTTTTTCCATTTATATATTTTTGTGCGATTGACTTTTAAATGTTTAGCAATTTTATCCTCAATTTGATTCCATTCTTTTTTTGAATATTTCCCTTTTTGCTTAAATTTGTCTTTCATTTTGTAGAATCTGTCGATAATTATACGTTTTTTGTTTGTTGTATTTTTTTCTATAATTTCGTTCTGTTCTTCACAATTTTTGGCATTATCAGAGTGATCCGACTCTGTGAGAGGACGATTCTGATCAGTTGAATTGGGTTCAATTTGTCCAATTTGGGTGTTCCGCCGGTCGATTTGGTGATGGACATTTTGTCCAAAGTTTGTTGACGGCGGAATTTTCAAATCTTCGGTTTCACCTTTGTCCCACCAGCCTTCTCCGAATATTTCATCAAATGTTTTGAGTGGCGTTTCCTCCAATTTTACTTTTACAGATTCGGCTTTGTCCAGTGAATTTGTTGCGACGCATAACACCAAAATTAAGATCGCTAATTCTTCCATTTTATTTGGGCAAAATAACATCTGAATTTAGGGACATTTTAAGCCAATTAATCACAATTTCAACGGGAAATTGGATATGGATCATTTGTCAATTATTTTTGTTTATTGAATTTCTCTCAAAAATGTATCTTTATTTTAAAGAATATACATATTCATAAATTTTTAAATATTATTTAGCTTTGGTAAAAGAATTTCTGACACATTTCCTAAACCTTTTGAACCGGGACCAAATCAATATTACTGACATCTCATAAATATTTAAAAATCATTATTTTATAAAATTGCGAACGATTTTGAACTATAATAATCATCATTTTATAAAATAGCGATCAATTATGAAGCCAAATAAAATAAAAAAATTTATTATTGCCAAGGAAGAAAAGTGGCATTTTCGCTTCTGCTGACGTAGCAGCCACGAAACGAAAAATTAAAGCAAGACTAAACGCAGGGGCGCGCAGGTTTAATGGCATTTTTGATAACGTCAAGAGCCTCTGGCAGAGAGCCTCTTTGTAGTTCGACTATGCTTTCCATCTTGCGCGCTAACAACCAACCGTTGGTCAGTGTTCCTGTCCGTTAAGACCCAACAAATGAATATGTAAATAAAAGTCGAGGGTTTCGAGTCAAGATGTCTAAAAGCTAAAAGAGATTTTAAAACAATTAAAAAATGTAACGCTAGAAGTGGCTAAACACCAGGAAAACAAGACTATTTTGAGTTCATAATGGTGTTTTTTTGATTTTCAGAAAATTGGCGATTGTTCCCTCCCCAAAGGGAGGGTTTTATTATTTGGCAATCTGATCTGTTTTTCTATAACCGAAATCGGTAAAATTTTTGAAATTTTTGCACAATTTTCTTAACAAAAATCTTAAAGTAAACCCCAAAATTTGACTAAAATTAACTTTGAAGAAAATTTTCGATTGAATTTTGTAAAATTGGCCCGTTATGTGCTTGGAAATCGTACATAACCGACCAAAAGACATTTTTTGTAGGATAAGACCACCCCAACTTAAGTTTTCCCAA
Source organism: Globodera ellingtonae (assembly GCA_001723225.1). Classification (NCBI taxonomy): domain Eukaryota; kingdom Metazoa; phylum Nematoda; class Chromadorea; order Rhabditida; family Heteroderidae; genus Globodera; species Globodera ellingtonae. The sequence continues at coordinate 22,433 of MEIZ01000229.1, read as the reverse complement.
AATACCTAATAAAATCCCATTTTTCGACATTCAGGGTTGAGCCCGGCCCTTGGCAGCATCTGTGGCAAAAATTTCACTTTTCCTCCAGGGCAGATTTAAATTACTTTAAAATCATTTTGGCAATCACAATCGATCGCGTTTTTAAAACGTGCTGAGTCGTTTCACAAAATCCGCCATCTCGCTGGATAGAAAAAAGTGGGCGGTTCGCAAAATCCGCCATTTATTTAATTTAAACCAATTTTTCAGTATTTATTTACTACAAAATTAAATATTATTAAGAATTATTTTTAAATATTAAACTTTTAGTTTAAGCTATAGAAAAATTTACAATACAATATTAATTGGAATTGACTGGGGCTTTTATATTAGCTTAATCAGACAAAAACAATATTACATCAACAGAATTATCCAGTTTCACAAACAAACACGGAAGTAATGGATATTTCCTGACGTATTTATTTACTTCTTAATTATACAGATTATGTACATTTTTATATACTTTTTCAATAATATAATTAATAATATTTTTAGTGATTTTACGAAACACCCAAAGTGGCGGATTTTGCGAAACACCCAAAGTGGCGGATTTTGCGAAACACCCAAAGTGGCGGATTTTGCGAAACGACCTAGCACCTTTTTAAAAAATGAATGTCAGAATATTGATTTGGTCCCGGTTCAAAAGGTTTTGGATATATATGAGATGTCAGGAATATTGATTTGGTCCCGGTTAATTCATTTTTTTAATTAAAAATTTAATTTACAAATTTTAAGAAAATTTTGGAGAGATATTCTTTTACACAAAATATTACTCACAAATCGAATTTTCTTTTTAAAATTTTGGAATTTCTGATAAATTTCTAATTCAGGGGTTGTTTTGCCCAAATAAAAGGGAAGAAAGTGGCAAAAGGGAAAATGCCAAAAAGTGAAAACGCCAAGAAAGGGCAAAAATGCCAAGAGGAAAAAATGCAAAAGAAAGAATAAATGCCTTCAAATAAAAGAGTCAAGAGGGAAAATTGCTAAAAATGCCAGAAATTGCTGTTGTTTAAATTGTTTTTTCCATTTAAACAAAGTGTGTGATCGAATTATCAATATTTTGGCAATGTTCGCGTCATTAATTTTAGGCTTTTTGTCCTTAATTTCATAATAACGTTTCATCAATTCCCTTTTTTGGCTGTGGGAGTATTTCTTTGGTTCTGTAAAAGAATTTTCAATTAATATCAATAAATAATAAAGGCCCAAAAAAGTCACTGGTTTGGCCAAGTTCACTATTCCATTTGTAAATTGTTCTAAGACCGAGGCCTAATTCTTTTGCGACAGTTTCATCAGTTCCGCGATCATAAGAGTTTTTGAGTCCAACCCGTGTTAAGTCAACTCTACCAAATGTTTTTGTTCATTTTCTTTCCTGAATTTGTTGCCAAGAATAAAATAAAATAAAAATCCAAAACTCATTCATCCTAGAATAATTGTTAGGATAAATGTATATCACTGTTTGGGGTACACGTTTTTTGACTAAATTTAAGAATAATACTTAATTGTAAAATGGAGATCGATATAATATTTAGGGACGGAGAAGGTATTCGCCTTCGCCAAATGTGGAAGAAAACAGAAGTGAAGGTGGGCTAGGAAATTAGGTCACTTGCTTCACCATTTACCAATTTATGATTTTACATATTAGTTAACATTTGGAAAACTTCAACCTAAAGACCCGAAACCCGATGAGCCGAAACTCTGATTTTTTCTTGACCAGAAAACAGACCCGAAATTTTTTGAGTCGATCCGATCCGAAACCGGACCCGACATTTTCCATAACCCGCTGCAACTCTGAGTGGGATGTGGCCAAATTCCAAGCTAATCATAATGGTATTACAAATTATTTGGGTAGAAACATACAACATTATGATTTGACGAGGAAATGGTGTCAAATTTAGAATTCAACTTTGGCTCAAGTTGTCCAAGCCAATTTTTACAGGCAATAAATATTGTTTAATGTTAAATTCACAGATTTTTTTAGAAAGACAAATTTCTTGGTAAAATCATTGCGAAAAATATGCGCGCCCTCACGAATAATTTCTTAAAAAAATGTATCCTTTATTAACCCCGCAAAATCTTATCGAAACTCAATATTTTTTCTGACGAAATGAAAAAATTATAAGCAATGTTTTAAAAATGATGTTTGATTTCAGGTGCTACATTTTCCGTTTGCTGCATTTTGTTGTTTTTCCAAAAATAGGCTTTTGAAAATTCGTGGCTCTGTGGGGTTCGTTGGCGCAGGATCAGCCTCTGACATTCTTTTAAGACAATTTCAAAACTTATGATCCAATTCGAGCATTTTGACTATTTAAATTTTTCGTTCCGCCATTTGGCGATGGACCCCGGCACTCGGGGTTTGGCCTCAAGGCCTGTACCCCTGCTCCTGGGCCCTAGAACCCGGTACTCGGGTCCATTTTACTACTGTTAGGTTCACTTATTTTTTTTGAATCACGCTGCCTTGTTCAAAATATATATAGTCAAATAATGGTAACCTAATTATTTAAGAAAAACGTCAAATGTTTAGAAGTATCTGTAAATGAAAAATGAACAGCGGATACAGCCGAAAATTGAAAAAAAGAATTGAGGTTTTTTCAAACATTGAAAATTCAAATATTCCCCGAATTCAAGTTCCCAATTGCCTCAACATTTGCCGCTGCATTCTCTTCCACAGAAAGTCCATCGACAGAATTTGGTTTAAATTGTCTCTTCCATCTAACCAAAGTGCTTCTGCCAATTTTCAACATTTTGGCAATGTCCCCAACACTAATTTTAAGATTTTTGTCTTTAATTTCATAATAACGTTTCATCCATTCCCTTTGTTCGCTGTGTTTTGGGTTTCTTCGACTAAAGCCAAATTCTTTTTTCCATTGGTATATTGTGCGAGCATTTACACCAAATCTTTCAGCAATTTCTTTGTTTATTTCTTTGCATGATCTTTTTCGGAGTTTTAGCACATATTTCGCCATTTTTCAAAAAATTCCTTAAGAAAAATGCAATAAAAACGAAAAATACACCCCTATGAATCGACTTTTTAAAAATTTTCATAAAATGCACCCCTAAAAATTGACTTTTACAACTTAAAATTTTGCCACCAAAAAATGAAAATTTTTAAAATTCCATATTTTTAAAAAAATTTTCTGAAATGCCTTTAATTTGCATATAAAAATTTTATTTTTATTTTTACTTCAATTAGGACCATTTCTTGAAAGTTGATTAAATTTTTGAAAATTTTCTGCATAAACTGACTAGATTTTGGCCATTTTTGGCACATATTTTAGCACATATTTTGGCATTTTTTGGGTTTTTAATACATATTTTAGCATTTTTAAGCACATAAAAACATACATATTTTGGGTTTTTTTAGCACATATAAATCCGGGCCCTAATAATAAAATATTCACATTCTAATATTAATAAATTATTTAGTTGGTAAAAAAAGATTGAAAGTAATAAATGACAGCCCTTAAAATTGAAATGGGAATTTTTGAACAGGGACCAAATCAATATTCCTGCATTTGGTAAATATTTTTCCTACAAACAATCATGGCGATCAATTGTGAATAGCAAACGATTAAAATAAGTTGGGTAAATGCTAATTCATGCATTATATTTCTTTCCGTGCGGTGTCTTAATTATTCCTTTTCTTTCTTTTCTGACATCATTTATTTCTTTTATGCCTTTTTTATTTATTTTTAGTTATTAACAGGGATTCCACTTTTAGGCACGAAAAATTGCAAAATCGGCACAAAAAAGTTCTAAAATAGGCATGGAATATGCACAAAAATCCTAAAATAGCACAAAAATAGGCAAATAAATTTTTACCGAAGGTTTTAACAAAAAAAGCGACCATTTTTGCTTATTGCAGTTACAAATCAAAAATTTTTTCGATATTTTCCGGCGTAAAGCACATCCGACTGTCGGCCAAAATGATTTTGTATGCCGAAAACTAACGCGCCACTTCGCATGATTCCGACCAAAATCTGATCGAATCTCTCAAAATCCTGAAAAAAGTCGCCAAAAATGTCGAAATAGGCATGAAATAGGCACAAAATGTCGAAAATGTTTTTCGTGCTTCACTGTGTGAAAAATTACTTTCAAAGCTTTCTAACTTTCGAATAGGGTAGAGCAAAAGCGGTTTAACCGGAGGTACCGGTTTTCTTGGCCGCTTTTGTGACCCCCGGTATTCGGTTTCCGTTTTTGGCCGACAGCGGTTAACCAAAAATCTAAACCGGTTTTTGGCAAYCCATAGGGGGGACCTTATTGATTTATCGGGCTAATTTTCTCAAAAAATTGCATCAAAAAATTCAAAAAAATTTACCAAAAAAATGCTTAAGAAAAATGTAATAACTCTCCACACTGTCTCTTATACACATCTAGATGTGTATAAGAGACAGCTAATGTTCTGAGTGCAATCACCTGGATTTAATGGCAATCAAATACCCTGAAATTCAAAAAAATTTACCAAAAATTTTCTCGGCTAAATATTTAAATAGGGGTTGTATTTAACCCTGTCTCTTATACACATCTAGATGTGTATAAGAGACAGGTGTTCTGCCGGTCGATTTAAACGGAATTAAAGTGAATAAAAGGTGAGTGAGGGAGGTTGGCCGACATTTGCGGCTCTGCCATTTGCGGCCCAGACATTTGCGGCCTAAGACAAAATAGACATTTGCGGCCCGACATTTGGGGCTCAGACATTTGCGGCCCAGACATTTGCGACCCGACTTTTGCGCCCCAGACATTTGCGGCAAGACAAAATAGACATTTGCGCGGCCCAGTCATTTGCGGCCTAAGACAAAATAGACATTTGCGGCTTTATGAGAAAAAAAAAACATTTTTCTAATTGTTGTGGCCGGGCCTCATCAGTACGGAAGCCACAACAATTAGTGATGTATTTTGCATTAGTGTTTCGGCCCTTATCCGTAGACACGGCAAGCCACAGCAAAAAGCAAATTGACATTAAGCAATTAATATTATAAAATATTTTTATTTTATTCTATTGCTTTCTAAAGACACATTTATACCACTCTAGTTAGTTCCAATTCTCAAATCCCTTTTGTGCCAAGCGGTACTGTAGGGCATGCAAATGATGTAACAAAACATTGGGATCATTTCTGTTCGGGTTATTATCATAACCGTTGACCAGATGTTTGATGGCTAAATCGTTTTTGCACTTATGAAGAACAAACGTTTTGAACTCTATTTGTGTAACTGACGCACATTGTCCCTGTCGATAAATAGTTAGATGCTGCAAATAAAAAAAGTTTTGTTCTCGCCGCAATTTGCTTTTTGCTGTGTGAGGAATAAAGCCGCAAATGTCTATTTTGTCTTAGGCCGCAAATGTCTGGGGCGCAAAAGTCGGGTCGCAAATGTCTGGGCCGCAAATGTCTGAGCCCCAAATGTCGGGCCGCAAATGTCTATTTTGTCTTAGGCCGCAAATGTCTGGGCCGCAAATGTCGCTCTATTTTGTCTTAGGCCGCAAATGTCTGGCCGCAAATGG
>MEIZ01000228.1:53796-66819 GCA_001723225.1 Globodera ellingtonae | reverse complement strand
GTTGGGGCCGGTTCTGAATCCGTCGAAGCGGCAACTTTTTGGTTCAGTTCGGAATAACTGAAGAAAATGCTCAGGAATGCCAACCCTAAACACATAAACACAGCGACAATAATCAGTGATGTCCCGGGTTCCATTTCTTCTGACAGTTCGCCGATTCCAAAACGTTTCCGAATTTTTCACAGTTTCCGGGACCCTCTGGACATAAAATACACATTCCAAAACAACCTCCACAACTTTTTGTACAGGACGAACCATGCCGGTGCTCATGGCGGTGCTGGAGAACCACATCAACTGGAGCAATGTTGTGGTGGAGTCGGCGCTGCTATGCCTGTCCAAATTCATGCTTGTGAAGTGAAGAAAAATAAATTAATAAATACAATTTTTTTGTTGTTAAAAATTTTAGGAAATTTTGCCGTTTTTTGTTGCAATTTTGGGCATTTTAATTTAAAATAATTCATATTGCCATTTTCCGCTCGTTTTCAGTGCGCGTTGCTGCAAAACATTTTTGCCCAGCTTTTTCTCTTTCTTTGACGCCGCATCGGTGCGCATGCGCAACAACATGATCATCATGATGACCGACCTGTCGTTTCGCTTCCCCAACGTGTTCAACACGTTCAATGACGTGTTCATCCAAAAGTGGGTCGTTTGTTTTTATTCTGATCGCTCGTCTGGCCCAGACAATTCAGCCCCAAGTGAACCAAAAAGTTGCGGCAAATCACAAAATTTTCAATTTTTTTGCATTTAAAGACCCACAAAAAAAATGTTGGTCAAAATCAATCGTTTTATTGACTTCAGCTTCTAAGCGTTCGAAAGTTGATATTAAAAAATGATACGGATCAAGGATGTGCTCTGTTCTGTTCTGATTTATCAGAATTTCTGGTCGTTTTGGGCACCAGAATTCTGATTTTTAAAAGGGGCACCAGAATTCTTCCCTGGTACGATCAATCGGGCGCTGAATTGTCCCACGCACGTTGAACTTTTTTGCTCAAATTTCTCATAATTTTTTGATTAATAATTATTAATTAACAATTTTGTCACTTGAGGGTTCGCGACGAGAACACCGGTGTGCGCTACACGTGTTTGCTGATGTGCATGCATTTGTTGCTGAAGGATCAGATCAAGATCAACGCGTGCGTTGCGGACATGGCCTACTGTCTGCTGCCGGACATGAACCCGTCGCACATTGTGGCCACGGCACACGGACTGTTCTGCGAGATGGGCAAAAAGGTGGGCTCAAAATATTGCATACATAAATCCGGTGCCCTCCTAATTGATCAGCGTCATGATCACAGAATTTAGTTTTGAAAGTGATCTGAACCAACCAACCAGCTAACACGGATCAGAGAACCTAGGTTATACCCGCGTGGTGTTGATCAGATTATGTTTTGGGACAAAGACTTGAGTCCCGGAAAATCGGTCTCCGGAAAATTGGTCACCGAGGGTTTTCGGAAAATTGGTCACCGAAAATTGGTCACCAGAATATTTCGAATTTTTCGTTCTAACTTTTTTCAAACAACTTTAAAAGCTTAGCTTTCTTTGCTATGTTACTCAACTCGAAGAGATCTTTTGATTGATACTAATTGCAACTAATTAGGCTTAGTATAAACAAAGTTAGCGTAAAGCGGCGCGAGTTTTCTTGGAAGCGAGCCACTTTTCAGCTTACAACATTTGTAAAAGTTTACAGAATACGAAGAATTTATACCCTTTGGCAGCATTTAGTCCGAAGAAGCTTTTTTCAAAAGAACTAAGCTTTTAGAGTTTTGTTTGAAAAAAGTTAGAACGAAAAACTCGAAATATTCTGGTGACCAATTTTCCTTGGTGACCAATTTTCGGTGACCAATTTTCTGAAAACCCCCGGTGACCAATTTTCCGTTCACCCAAAGACTTGATTATGAAAAAAGTGTGATATACCTAAACCCGATTTTACTTTTTTGTCATAATCTGGGCACTCACATTCAGTTTTAATAGGAGGGGAGCTTGTTATTGTTTTTTTTACATAATTTTGAGTTCGAATTAGCGATTTGTTTAAATTAATCTTTTTTGAAGCATTAAGGCACTCGGAAAACATTCAAATTCAAATTTTGCAGCACAACGCTCTGTACAACAACCTTCCGGCGATCATTGACAAATTGTTGGCGGATGTGGACGCATCGGAGCAGGAGGACGGCGAGGCGCGAGTGCAACAAATTTTACAGTTTTTGCTGCAATGGGTGGACAACGACCAGCAGAAGCGGGAGAAGTTGGTGGACAAGCTGGTGGAACGACATGGCGACCGGGTGGTCGGCTGGCGCTGCGTTGCCCAAGTGTTGAAGGCCAAAGAGGCGGCGTTGGAGCTGCAGCAGCAACAACTGCAACAACAACAACCGCCCCAACAACAGCAGCAGCAACATGGTATGTGTTGGGGGCCTGATGAAGCAGTACACTCCGACGGCTTGGGCATGAATGACTGGCTTCTCCTTTTGATCTGGCCGATGACGGATCGATGAACAGTTTTTTGATCATGAACGGCTCCAGTAATCTTTTTTTGGTCATAGCTGGTCGTTCAACGATCAGTTACTTTGATCATGAACGATTTTATCAGTTTCTGTTGGTGCTATCACTTTTTGGTCATATTTTGGCCGGGAAGGTTTATTTACCATTGCTGATCGGTCGGTCCATGATGACTAGGGTATCCGCAATTGAATGATTGGATTCATAATTTTCTGTTTATGCCAGGTGCTCCAAAGGTTGGCGGTCGTGCCGCGGGAGGCAAAGGCCGAGGAGCCGGGAGGACGCCGAAGCGATGAGACGCGGAGGCGGAGCATAAAATGGATTTTGCGGCACCACAATAAGACGGATTTGCCCCGGCGGGTCTCAAAACTAAACTTTGCTCTCCGCCCAAATTTGCCTAAATTCCTGCGACCGTTCACTTTGATCGATCTCCTTTTCCCTTAAGTTTGTGCTTTATCACATCGATCTCCCCCCTTTCATTGTTTGATTTTTGATCACTTTAGGGATCATAATTTATGTATTATAAAGGCAATAAATAGCCTCTTTCTGATCCCACAAATTTTTGTGGCGGCCTTTCTGAGCATGAGATATGATTGAAATAAATATATTGATGTGTTTTTGCAAGTGTTGTCGTCGTTGGCACATCGCTTGGCGGGTCGGGCAATTTTGGCACCAAAAAATTTAGGTCCTGAATACATTCGGACGGTTTCTTACCAAAATACACATTGTTTCTGTTCAGCACCGAATCTGACTGATCAGAGTTTCAGAACAGGTGGGGTTTTTACAGCTAACAGCTTCTACTTGTCAAGCTTCCGAATACTGCCAAGTTTGTTTGCTGGACTTGGGCTTGAAAAGCTATTTTAAAAAGATGTATATGTTTTACAAATTTTAAAATAAATTTTTTTGTGACCAATGCATTTGCAACATAAAAAGCACGAGTCAAAAGCAAGTTGTTTTGATTGGTCGGCCAAATCACTTCTTTTGGATTTTGTTTTGTTATTGTGCCGCGACGTCTCCTCAATCCGGTGGCTATACTATAATTCTAAACCGAATAAACGATACATTTGTATATGAAGCTAAATAATTATTATAGTAGTTCATTTTGTTCTGAGGCTTAAAACCCAAACAAATGTTGAATCCAATTTGGGAATCTATATCAGACCAATGTATCTATTAAAAATATTCGTAAATATCTAGAAAACAATGATTTCCTAGAAGTAGAAACAAATCGATCTCTATTTAAAATAAAGCCAAACAATTCATTAGCGCACACCACAATATCAAATAGAGTTGGCAGACGTATTCGTACGGTTGGATTAAAATTGAATAGCTGACATTGCGCACTGGCCAGAACGACTCAATTTTTGCCAACCCAAAGCCAATTGTTATAACAGGCGGCCTCCACGGAAGGTAAGCGCGCAAAAACAAAAAATCCCGGAAATGTCTTGTAATGTTTGGAAAATTCTCTTGGACTTTTTCGAAAAGTACATTTAGACCTCCGTTCGGATCAAAAAAACGCCTGAACCATGAAAGGATTTAACTTTGTTTATATAATTTGTTTTTATTATTTATGTATTAGTTATAGTACCATATTGTTGTCTGAACACGGTACCAATTTTGACGATGCCATTCATCCGCTTCGATCATTCGTTCGATTGATCCAGTGCGATAGCGAATAATGTTAATGTTGACCAAATGGTGCTTTCGTATCACGATGCATGATGTTGAGTTGATGCAGTTGTACGCATAGAAATCATCTTCCCCGATGCTTGCATCAGATAAGAGAACGGCGTGGACATATCTCAAAAATAATTTTACTAAGGACATATGTAATGAAATTAAATAGTTATAACATTTATACTTATTTGTTAGGTATTTTATTTTATAAAAAATGGAAAATTGGTTTTATTTTGGCGGCAGCAGCACTCTTGAGGTCCGATCAAATCCACGCTGTTCATTATGGATGCGGCCGTACTATTCATTGCAAACTGGTCGCTGACTTGCACATCCTGCGTGACTGCATTGAGTGCAGTCGCAAGGGTGATGTCAGGCCATGCCATATCCTTAATGTAATGGTTGCTGCAAGTACGTGAAACACAATACAAACAAGTTTAATCGGAAGCCAATGTGCAATTTTGTGGGTAACGCCGTGAAGAATGTGATTCAATTCTTCAAAAAAGAATTCAATCCGTGTTGGGGTTACTTTTGTAACGTTAATGCAAGCTGCTTGAATGACGCTCTATAATAATGATTGATTTACATAATTCGGTTTAAAAATTTATTAAAATTTAACTAATTTAAGCATTTGCTGACGAATTGTGTCCACTATGTCGAACATCGCTTGCCTTTTCCAGCCTTTCACCTCAGTTATCTTATCCAAAATGCAGTAATTGCTGTTAGAAAAAAAAATTAAATTTTTCAATTATTTTTTTTTATACTTTTCGGCATAGCTTTGATATAAGTCCACAGTCTGCCGCACCATTTCGACAATGTTTTCAACCGATTGGTTCTTTTGCTCAGATAATTCTAGTAGCAGTAAATAATTAAAAAATGTTATTCGCCATAAAGTTTGAAGCATATAAATTTAAACATAATTAATTTTAATTTTTAAATTTATTTAACATGTTTTACTTGTGCTCAGTAAACTGATCATTCGTTTTCCTTCACGTGAATCCATGCTTCCAAGAAGCTCAAACAATTCTTAATATTTTTAAAATAAATTTTATTTTTGATTTATGATTTACTGGATTTGTATGCTTCGTAATGAAGCGAACTGCGCTCGTATTTTCTGAAAATTGACCAGGCCCGTGCGTGGTTGTGTGCTTGTCTTTTAACAGGAGCATTGCAATTCAGATTGGCCACCTCATTAAGCCACTAAAACTTTTAACATTATTTAAATAATATGCATGACTATTTTTAATTATTTTTTTTGTGGGTTTTGAAAGTAACAAAACACTGACCATCAACGCTGATCGAGGAGTGTCACCATGAAGACATTCGTGCGTAAAATCGTCCTTAAAACACGATGAGTGAATTTGTTTAGGAAATTTAAAACTGTTCATTAATAAAAAAGTTGGCAAATTAATTAAATATTTATTAATTTTACTTTGAAAGCGCTTCTATCTTCATCGGGATCAATGACCTTCCGGTATATGCCCTCTATTGACATGATACTTTGCGAGACTTTCTATTAAAAAAGTAATAGAGTAGTTAAGGTCGGTTAACCGAACCGAAACCGAAAACCGGTGGTACCGGTTTATTGGTTTTTCGGTTTAAAAAATGCACCCCCTATTTTATAAAAACTTACTGTTGTGTATTCACTCAATATGCTTGTTAGCATCTGCTCGTGAATTTTTAGTTCAACTGTCCGTTCGATTTTTGAGAATTTCTGTTCGGCCAATTTGTGCAAGCGACTGATTGCTTTGTATTCCGGTGACCCAGGCTAGGAAATAAATAAATTCACTTACCTATAATTTTAAATAATGTAAATGATGCAAAATAAAATGTGATTTTAATTATATAAAGCATATGTATTTTTAAATATGGCTCAATTACAAAGTTTTTTCCTCTTACGTACCTCAAATTGTTTGCTGAACCCCAACGCTACAAGAGCACCCACTGCCGGTAATAAAAGTTTCACAAATGGTTTAATTCCAACGCTGACAATGTTAAACTTATGAGGCATATCGGCTGTTGCCGAGATTAAATGTCCAAATTTGTCTACCATTTCTTTAATTTCATCATCAACAGCTAAATTTTAATTGTTTTAACCGTGAATTTTGTTTTTATTTCCATACTCTTGACGGGTTCGGCGCTCTCGATGCCGTCATCTAATGCTGCCTCCGAAAAGCAATTGGAAGAGCACACAAAAATTAAGACCGCTGTGAGGAAAAGCATTTCCTGCATTTTAAATTGTTTTTGTTAAAATTTAATTTTAAAAATCCAATGGTTGGGTATTTATTAAAATGTAAATAATAAAATAAATTTAATTCTTCTTTGCATAAACTTTGGTTTGGATCGTTCATTTGGTCTCGCCTTTAATAATCTTTCATTTCTTTCTTGCCAATGAAATGGTAAACAATTTTTTAGGATACCGATTACGAATTCTTTTAGCTGAGCGTGAAAATCAAGTGTTATGTGATGCGATTAGCCCTCGTTTAGTTGAAAACATCCAATGCCATTATCTCTATGGCAACACATATTTTGCCGCAAAACAGAAGAAATATTTTTTTTATTTATTTGAATGAAAGTTTTGTAATTAATCAGCTGAAATAAAATTGTAAAGTTTTAAGAGAATTTTAATGTCTTAAATCATTATTAAAAAACATTTAATTTGAATTTTCTCGACTATTTGAAAATGGGTGCAAAATTGTATTAAGATTTATTATAAAGCGAATAATTGGAAATCAGACAAAATAGAGGCGGCCATCATACAATTTTGTGCACGTAACCATAGGTGTGGATATGTATAAATAAAATGAATAAATTATAGTAAAATTATTCAAAACCTACCGCCGAGGGCATCATAATTTTTTCCCAAGCTGGTCGGTCAACGATCAGTTACTTTGACCATGAACGATTTGATCAGTTTCTGTTTCATCGCTTTTTGGCCTTAACTGGCCGGGAAGGTTTATTGACCGTTGCGGATCGGTCGGTTCATGATGTCTAGGATATCGGCAATTGAATGATTGGATTCATTTACTATTCCTTTCAAAATTTTCTGTTTATGCCAGGTGCTCCAAAGGTTGGCGGTCGTGCCGCGGGAGGCAAAGGCCGAGGAGCCGGGAGGACGCCGAAGCGATGAGACGCGGAGGCGGAGCATAAAATGGATTTTGCGGCACCACAATAAGACGGATTTGCCCCGGCGGGTCTCAAAACTAAACTTTGCTCTCCGCCCAAATTTGCCTAAATTCCTGCGACCGTTCACTTTGATCGATCTCCTTTTCCCTTAAGTTTGTGCTTTATCACATCGATCTCCCCCCTTTCCTTGTTTTCTTAGGGACATATATTATAAAATGCAATTAATATCCTCTTTCTGATCGCACAAATTATTGTGGCCTTTCTTTTATGAGCATGAGATATGATTGAAATAAAATATATTGAAGAATAAAAAAATGGCGAATTTTGTGCGCTCGTTTAATGTCAAAATGCTTTTCTGCGCTTAATTGCTTCCAGCATCACATCACAGCCGCTTCTTCAGCTCATCAAAGCGTTTGGCCAACGCGTCAAAGTCCAAGTCCTGGTTGGGGTTGTCGTCCACAATGTTGTGTTGTTGTCCTGGCGGTTTCGGCACGGTCCGTCCGCCGCTTGCAAATGCCGTTGTCGTCGTTGGCACATCGCTTGGCGGGTCGGGCAATTTTGGCAACAAAAAATCTGTTGAAATTTGAAGGGGTAAAAAAAGAAAGCAATCTCGGCACGCGGCTCATTTCACACAACACACAAATACCGTTATCACGTTCCTGCGGCATTTCATAAATGTGCTGTTCCGATGGCGGCAGAATTGGCGATGGAAAATGTTGTGCCTAAATACGGGCGGACAAAATAAATCCCAAGAAAAAGTTGAGTTTTTTTCTTTCAAAATCTCAAAAATGCTTGAAAACTGTCGACCTTTAATGGTTGTATTGGGGGAAAAGGTCAATTTTATGGCAGTCCATTGTTGGACCCCCATTTTTGAAGAATCCTTGACACGGAAAATGCAAAAATCGTCTAATTTGGTGGCAAAAAACCCCCCAAAAAGGTTATAATTAAATAAGTAAAAATCCGCACCCTACTGATCAGAGTTCCAGACCAAGATGGGTCAGACTTCAACCTTAGCGAACTTAATTTTCTCTGAAATCCCCCGATCACACCACTCCCGAAATCAATCAGGCCGGAAACTGCAATTCAATTCAACCATTCACCCACCATATGTTGTTGTTGTTGCTGTTGCGTGTGATGGTGCATCGCCGCGTTCGGGTACGGCGATGGTGAGGCCGCAGGCGGTGGTGGATGAGCCATCGGGTACATGCCGCCGCCGCCGTAGGTGTTCTGCTGCTGTATAAATCAAGCAATACAAAATGTAATGAAGCAAAAATGGTACACCGCACCGAATCCAGGTCTGGACCCAGGTCCAGTCCGGTCTCTAATTAATACACTTACCCCCGCTGTTGGCTGCAGCTGCTGTTGCTGGTAGACGCCATGGGTCGGCGGCGGCGGCGCGTACTCAGGCGGCGGTGACGGAGCAGCGTTTGGCACAAATGTCGGCGGCATGGGAGCCGATTTGCCAATGCCGTCGCCGCCGTCTGTCATCGGCGTGCTGTTCAGCAGGTCGGCGGCAATGCCAACGCCGCCGCTTCCTCCTCCCCCTCCGCCTTTGCCACCACCGCTGTTCGCGTCGTTGGGACGAACGGTCCATCCGTACTGCTCCTAAAGTACGAATGAACAGCCAGGGCCATGTTTTATTTTAAAATATCTTTAAAAAAGTTATTATTTTTTAATGAGAAAAGCAATCATTTGAAAAATGCAGAAATGCCACGACTTTTCTCTAATTTTTCATCACTTTTTGGCACAATTTTTTCAAGTAAAATTGCCAAAAAAAAAATTGCTGTTAAAAAACCGACGATCGATTCCATTCTTTTTTAATTATTTTAATCAAATTGGACATGGCATGGCGCACAACCTCGTTCATGAAGTTGATCAGATTGCGCTCCGCCCGCGCAATTTCGTCGTCGTCCTCCCGCATCACTTTGGCGTCCGGTACAAAATCGATGCCCGCCGACTGGGCAATTGTGATCAAATATCTTAAAATTGGGAATTATGTGATCAACAACAAATATGCAAAACGGAGCAACACCAACTTTTCAACGAGCAGTTTGGACGGTGCACTGACGGACAGCTTCTGGACCAGTTTGGACGAAACGCGGCTCGGCTCCGGCAATTGGTTCATGCGGGCCGCCTCCGCGAACTGCTTGCCGTACTTGTGCGTCAGCTCGTCGTTGATCACCTCAACACAAAAATGTTTATTGTTTTGTTTTGGAATTGTTTTGTTTTTTTTGTAATTTTTGGGGAGGCGTCCGACGACGGCGAGTTGAACTTTAATGGTTTTTTTGGCAGAAAATTGGTCCGAATTTAACGGACAATTTTTTTTGTAAATTTAGAACCAAAAAACGCTTAAAAACCTTGAATTCCCCAATTTCGTGTCCAATTCGAGGCGCCACCCACAACAAACTGCTCACTGCTTCCGCTATGCCATCGTCCAAATCTCTAAAAATGCAAAAAATAATATTTATAATCCCTAATTTGATTAAAAAAATGTCTGAAATGTTGGGTGAAAAAAAAATAGGAAATTTAAACTGAAAAAGGACATTCCCCCGTGCGTACTTCATCTGCTGAATGACCCCAAAACGTGCAAGCAAAAGTTCGCAATACCTGAAAAAAATTTAACAAAAAAATTGGAGGTTATTTTGAACACAAACATTTCAAGCAGTTCATAAGCTTCCACAACAAAGTCCTCGCGGATGATTGTCTCCACACGAATGCGGGCTCGGTCTTCTTTGTCCGCTAAATTTTCAATCAAAAAACGTTTTTTTTGCGGATAAAATTGACTAGAATTCTTGCATTTTTTGTAATCCAAAAAAACCGCAAATTCACACCAAAAAGAGACAATTTCGAATTGAAAAAAATTTCTAAAATTTGCACAAAATCAAGCCGTACAGCTCAAAAAATCGGCAATTTCACACCGCCCCTTGACTGCCTGCTCCGTCTTTTTCTTCTGCAACAATTTGAGTCGATTTGAAGCCAGCCGAAGGTTTGTCTTCAGCTTGGAATATTGTGTGCCCCACGAGACGGACATTTGAAAAATGTTTATAAAAATCTGAAAACTTCCAAACAGTACCGACCGGTAAAGCTAACTCAGTTCTGAACCACAGAAAAATTAAGGAAAATGACAAAATTTCTAATAATTTTGTTTGGAAATTATCGGACAGTCATCAAAAAAAGAAAACCCAAAAAAATATGCAACTCGTAAAAAGGTGGACAAATTGTTGACGAAATTGGCACTTTCTTTACGAGAAGAGATGGGTGAATCATTCATTGGACCGTCACCGCAAAATGCACAAATTCTTTTTCACATTTCCCATAACTTTTGAATTTTAAAAATTGTGGCAAAATGTTCAGGAGAAACAAATGCAGCGCCCCTCAAATTCAGTCCCTCCCCGGACAACTTTGGACAATCGATTTCTATACAAAAAAAAATCAATATAATTTCCCGATAAAATTTGTGAACCTATGAAAGCTTTAAAATAAAACAACAAAAGTTTTTGAGTCAAAAAATGTCGCACTTTTCGATTCATTTTGCATTTTGTCCCGGACTCATTTGTCAGTGTGAAGGTTGCTGAATTGTCTCAATGTTGTCAGTTTATCAAAAGCAATCAATGCAAGCAAACACATGCACATGGGAATTGTGTGCTTGTGACCTAAATATTGATTTTGTTTAATAAAATAACTTAACAAATTAGCAACAAAAAACCCCCCTCCCTATTTTTCAAATGAACGAAGCGGTCGTCCAACTAAGAAATGCCTCAAACGGCTTGACAGAAAAAGTAAAGAATCTTTTTAATTAGTTAATTAAGTAAAGAAGCTTTTTAATTAATTAATTTTAAAGTGTGTACATGTGTAAACTGCCCCAAAAAAGTTTTGCCCCAAGCAACCGAAATTTATTTATCGCATAAATTACTGATCGTTATCGCCGCATTGATTTACATATTCATGAAATGTTCAACACATTTATAACACTCAACAATCCCGCCAAAAAATCCAAAGTTTGTTGACTATGATGCCCGTCCAAAATGCAAATTTGGTATTCGAAATAGGGGACAAAAACACAAAAACAAAGGTTTGCCCCAAGAATTTTAGGAAAAAAAAAAAAATTCAAGCATGCATAGCTTTTGATACTGATCAAAAAAGGTGATTACACTAGGTTGATCAGACGACACCTCCTGCATAGAGAGCCGAAGACCCCAAAACACACACAAAAAAAATTGGGTAATTTTGAAAAAAATGAATAAATTTCCGTTGCTTTTTTTGCGGCAGTGACAATCAAACAAATTCTCTCACAGAGAAAAACAACAACAACCAATGATCATTTTATTGCGTATAGAGATTTAATTGAGACTCTATTATCATATATATGTACATATTTTGTGAATGAATTTGCCGAGTTAATGCTCCACTAATAAATAGTTACTTTTTTTGAAAATTTCAATTCCAAAAAAAAACTGAATTTGAGCAAAGTTTTCGTAAGCTGAGCCTCCTCATTTACATTTGCTCGGCAAAAGAATTTGTGGTGATTTGAATTTGTTGTTTTTTTAATACGAATTTCGGATTCGAACAAAATGCCGGTGTCCCCAGCAGCAGAAGAGAGGATATTATATCCCAGAACTCCTGGGGGGTGGGGGGGGGGTTTGAAAATGCAACAGGCGCAAGCCTGGCAAATTATTTTTTGATTATTATCCCCCAAAAAACGGAAACATTTGTCCTCCAACAAATTCGAATCCGGAATTCATGGCACAGATTTTTACTCTTCATACCAACCAAATTACCTAATTTATCAACTCCATTTTTTGTCTTCAAAAACAATTTTCAGTGTTTAAACCGTGACTGTCTGCAGCAGAAGAGAGCATACAAAAGCAATTTTGTGCACGTTCAAAAGCATTTTGCGGACGCAAACGTGCTCATTTCGGGCGAAATCAAACGTTGGCAAGCCGAACTTGAGCAGCACCAGCAACAGATGGCGAAGACGAACAAGCAGAACAGCGAGCTGCGCGGCGAGACGCGTCGTTTGCGGGTACGAATTTGTCGCAGTTCGGATGAAATTCGACGGTTATGGGTTCGAACCAAACAAATAGCATGGCGATGTGATGAGACTCGACGCTTGCGGGTACGAACTTGTCCCGATTTTTTTTGATTTTTTTTGTTAAATGGAGGTTTTACACATTCTGAGAAGTATTCTGGGGGTTTTCGAGGTCGCTCACGAATGTGACATCAGATTCATTATAAGACTTCATCTAATGTATGATTTCAACATCTATGATTTTTCAATTTTTAAAAATTTGTTATCGTTCTTAGAAAGTGTTTTTTTGGGGGCGGAATCCGAATCTGACCTTCTTTTTTCGCCAATTTCTAACCCCGGGCCCGAATTCGAACATTTAAAAAAATTCAAAAATCTTCAAAATATATATTTTTTTAATTTCGAAATTTAAGTCATTCAAAAAAGCACAAAACTACAACATAAATATAAGCAATGATCGAATTGTGCTTTTTTCACGTTTTTGAGGCCAAAATTCCTGGGAATTAAAAAAAAATCATTGATGTTGAAATCATTGATTAGGCGATGTCATCTGATGAATCTGATGTCAAATTCGTGTGATCAAAACCTCGATAACCTCCGAGTACTTTTCAGAATTGCATAAAACCTCCTATTTAAAAAAAAAATCAAAAAAAATCGGTTTTGAAAAAATCGAAATTTTTTTAAAGTTTGATAAAGCTATTCCTAGG